>PVJI01015544.1:0-40844 GCA_004026765.1 Micronycteris hirsuta
TAAAATATAGTTTAAAAAAAAAAAAAAAACAATCCCCACCCCCTACTGTTGTCTTTGTCTTCGGGTCCTTTGTAAATGTTCCTTGATGTGATCCAATGGTTGCAACCAATTTTTACCACCCCCTAAACTTCAGTTTCCTGGAAACCTCTTCAAAACCTTCTTCTTGTAAATTTCCTCCCTTTTTGACAGTTCAGATACTATTTTTGTTTGAGTAGCAACACCATTTTGTTTAATACTTTGTAGAAATTTAACCTCAGTTAATCTTTCACTCCTCATGTCCTCAGTTAACCTCAGTTAATTTTTTTACTTCTCATTTCCTCATGCTTAAAATTTTGTTTCTAAGACAACTCTGCAAAATACAGTAGTCCCCCCTTATCCATAACTTTGCCTTCCACATTTTCAGTAACCCCAAAAAATACTTTATTAAAAATAAAGCAGTTATATTTATCTGAAAATATTAACTAGAAAATTCCAAAATAAACAATACACTTTAAATTGTATGCCATTTTGTCTATTGTGATGAAACCCTGTGCTGTCCTGCTCTTTCCTCCACCCCAGGATGTAAGTAATACCTTTGTCCAGGATCTCTGCTTCACCTATGCTATCAACTTGTTTGTCGCTTAGTAGCCATCTTGGTTATTGGAAAGGGAGAGAGAGACCATATTCTTTTTTTTTTAAGATTTTATTTATTTATTTTTAGACAGAAGGGAAGAGAGGGAGAAAGAGAGGGAGAGAAACATCAATGTGTGCTTACCTCTCACGTGGCCCCTACTGGGGACCTGGCCTGCAACCCAGGCATGTGCCCTGACTGGGAATCGAACTGGGACCCTTTGGTCCCCAGCCCACGCTCAATCCACTGAGCTACACCAGCCAGGGTGAGAGACCATATTCTTGAAACTTTTATTACCATATATTGTTATAATTGTTCTACTTATTTGTTATTGGTTTTAATCTTTTACTGTGCATAATTTATAAATTAAACTTCATCATGTTTATATACATAAAGTTTATATATATGCGAACTTTATATATAGTTTATATATTTTATATATTATAATGATGAAGTTTCTATATAAATATATACAGATATTTATACACATACACACACACATATATATATATATATATATATATAATGAAAAACATGCAATATGAGTATATAGTGTTGGCTACTGTCTGTGGTTTCAGGCATCCACTAGGGGGTCTTTGACATATCCTCTGCAGATAAGGAGGGACTACTGCTTGAATCCCTCACAACATCACTTTGACTGTAAACAGCTTTAAGTTTACTTTGCCTTATGATTTACCAGTAACTAGATTTTCTTAACTTATACAGGTCTGTCCTACCTTGAAGTCACCACTGAGTCATTATAGAAATCAACTGAATTGACTTTCAGGACTTCAGAACCATAGCTTTCTTGTATGTCTAAGAATAACTGATTTCCGGCCTGGCTGGAGTAGCTCAGTGGATTGAGCACGGGCTGGGAACCACAGGGTCCCGGTTCGATTCCCAGTCAGGGCACATGCTTGGGTTGCAGTCCAGGTCCCCTGTGAGGGCCATGTGAGAGGCAACCATACGTTGCTGTTTCTCTCCCTCTCTTTCTCCCTCTCTTCCCCTCTTTCTAAAAAAATAATAAATAAATAAAATCTTAAAAAAAAGAATAACTGATTTCCTATTCTATTTCTGAACAAGTTGGTTTTCAGAACATGCCCTGACTTGACATTTAGCAACCTTAGGTATCTTAAACTACAGCTCACTTAATGAGTGTTTCCAGTCTCTACTATAAGCTAACTCTCAACAGTGACATAAAATTGAGTATTACATGTTTCTACAACAAAAATAGTAATTGTGTTTTTTGAATAGTGATATTGGTGTTAAAAACAATATCATAAGAATAATTTAGATTACTTGATCCTCAGGCTTGAACATCTATGGACTCATTAATAGAGTTCCATATGACCAGACTGTCATTGGTGCCATGACTGACAGAACATGCTCATATCACAACCTAGTTTTATGGATTATTTGCCTGCTTATTGCAATGTCCAAAAATATCCCTGATTGTTGTCATTTCATGGGGAAACATTTTTAGAATTAGAAAAATTACTTTTATCCCCCTGAGATAACAAATTGAGTAATGCTATTCTGCCTCAGAGAGTTCTCAGCTTTCCAATTTATTAGCCATGAAGGGCAACACCTTGCGCTGAAATGGGAGATCCATTATAATGGCCGGTAATCTGAGAATCCATAATACCTTTACAGAAAATTTATCCACACCCCAGATTAAACTGAGTAAGCTCTGATTACAGTTCTCAGCTGAGTTTTTTGATGGAAGGAATATTTTAAGTACATCATAAAGTCCCTATATTCAGAAACTGTCCTCTGGAACTTCCTTTTAAAGAGGTGGGAAAGGTTTGCTACTGTTATGGAGCTCAAATTAGGATAGTTTAAGTAAATTAAAATTATCTCTATGATGAAAAAAATTAACAGTCTTAAAGTCCCTATTCACTACTGGTATCACAATTCACTATTCAGAATTTAATGTTCCAGTTTTAACCTTGTGTTTTAGCTTTGTGCATTGTCCTTTCCTATTCTCTCCTTCATGATAAATCAAATAATGACACTTTTACTATGTGCATACAAATGTGCTTTTATGTGTTTGTGTCTCTGTTAAGAAGAGAGGGAGAGAGAGAGGAGAGATTTAATTTAGTAACGACCATGCTAACATTCACATCTGCCATTTCCTTTTTTAAAAATATATTTTATTTATTATGCTATTACAGTTGTCCCATTTTCCGCCCTTTCTTCCCCTCCACCCACACCCCCCATTCCCCACCCTTTAGTTTTTGTCCATAGGTCATACACATAAGTTCTTTGTTTTCTACATTTCCTATACTATTCTTAACCTCCCCCTGTTTTCTACCTACCATTTATGCTACTTATTCTCTGCACCTTTCTCTCCTCTGTCCCCCTACCACTCCCCTGTTGATATCCCTCCAGGTCTTATATAAATCCCTTTAACATTTCATATAATAAAGGCTAGGTGATGATGAACTCCTTGAACTTGACATTATCTGAGAAGCACTTTATCTGCCCTTCCATTCTAAATGATAGCTTTGCTGGATAGAGTATTCTTGGATGTAGGTCCTTGCCTTTCATGACTTGGAATACTTCTCTCCAGGCCCTTCTTGCCTGCAAGGTCTCTTTTGAGAAATCAGCTGACAGTATTATGGGAATTCCTTTGTAGGTAACTGTCTCCTTTTCTCTTGCTGCTTCTAAAATTCTCTCCTTATTTTTAATCTTGGGTAATGTAATTATGATGTGTCTTGTTGTGTTCCTCTTTGGGTCCAACTTCTTTGGGACTCTCTGAGCTTCCTGGACTTCCTGGAAGTCTACTTCCTTCACCAGCTTCTGGAAGTTCTCCTCATTATTTGTTCAAATAAGTTTTCAATCCCTCGGTCTTCCTCTTCTCCTTCTGGCACCCTTATGACTCGGATGCTGGGACATTTAAAGATGTCCTAGAGGTTCCTAAGCCTCTCCTCGGTTTTTTCAATTCTTCATTCTTTTCTGGTTTAATGGTTTTTGTTTTCTTTCTGCTGGTCCACTCCATTGATTTGAGTCCCAGTTTCCTTCTCATCACTATTGGTTCCCTGCAGATTTTCCCTCATTTCCTTTATATTATCCTTCATTTGTTCAACTAATTGTGACCATCTTTCTTCCAATCCCGTGAGCATCCTGATTACCAGTGTTTGAACTGTGCATCTGATAAGTTGGCTATCTCTTCGTCACTTAGTTGTATTTTCTTCTGGAGCTTTGATGTGTTCTTTCATTTGGGCCATTTTTGTCTTGGTGCACCTGTTACTTTAAGGGGCGGAGCCTTAGGTGTTCACCAAGGCGCGGCAACCACATCACTGTGTTCTGATGCTGTCTGTGGGAGCGGGGCCTGAGAAAGCAATGGCACTTGCTCTGTTCTCTGCACTTCCCCAACTACCCACAAGCAAGTTGGGCCCCTCTTTGCTGGCTCTGGGGTGAGTGGGCAGACCTGCACAGTTCCAACTCCCTGTGGGTCTCTCCAATGAACTCTCCTGTGAGGCTAGGAGTTCCTCCCGCTGCCTTCTCAACCCCCACAGGTGTTTTCAATCCATGGTTTGAGGCTTTATTTCCCTGCATTAGTGGGCCGCACGGTCTGTTCTGCTCCCCAGCTTTTCCTCCCAGTTTATCTGTGTGCTAATGAGGGACCACCCAGTCCACCAGTCTCAGTCCCGGTTTTGCTGAGTGCTCCCACCACGTTTTGGCTAGGCACACCCGCCACGGGCCTCTCCGGGCAGCTGGAGCATTGTCGGTACCGCTTCACAAACTACGTCTCGCTGAGTGCCCTCCACATGGCTCCGCCCCTCTTTCCAGTCTGGATTAACGTGTCTTCTTTAACTCCTTGGTTGTCGGACTTCCAGTCAGTTCAGTTTTCTGTCAGATATGGCTGTTTTTGTTTTTTAAATTGTTTTTCCTCTTTTGGTTTGTGAGGAGGCACAGTGTGTCTACCTATGCTTCCATCTTGGCTGGAAGTCCCCATTTCTTTTATATATATTTTATTCTTTTTTCTTCTTCTTTGACTCTATTACTATTTTGTGTTAAATATATATTTTCCTATAACATTTGAATTCCCTTCTCATATCCTTTATTGTTTTCCAAGTCATTTTATTAGTGGTCTCAGTTAGAATTACAATTAACCTGTTAACATCAGATTAATACCATTTTATTTCAGTTGTATATAAAAAATTTGATCCAATATAGCAATTCTCCCTCCCTCATTCTTGTGCTGTTATAGTCATACCAATGACATCTTCTTAATATCTTTTTATATTGTAAGTTCATCAGTTTATGTATATATATTTGCTTTATACATCTGTCTTTTAATCAGATAGAAGAAAAACTATAAATAATAATGAACATTATACTCACATGTGTATTTACCTTTTCCAGTGGTCCTTATTTCTTCAAATGGATTTGAGTTATTTCTAGTGTCCTTTCTTTTCACTCTGAAGGACACCCTTTAATAATTCCTGTAGGACATGTCTTCTAAAAACAAAGTCCCTCAGTCTTTGTTCATCTGAGAATATCATATTTTCTCCTTCATTTTTGAAGAATGCTTATATAGATATAGATTTCTTGGTTGACATTCTTTTTTAGTGGCTTTAAAATGCCTTCCCAGACTTCCAGCCAAGATTAAGGAGTATGTAGACACACCGTGCCTCTTCACACAACCAAAAGTCATAAAACAACAATTTAAAAACAAAAAAAAACAATCAGAACTGACAGAAAATTGAACTTTATGGAAGTCTGGCAACCAAAGAGTTAAAGACACGTTCATTCAGACCAGTAAGCAGGGTGAGACAGCGGTTTGTGAGGCCGGGTGCGCAACGTGGAAACCAGGTGCACAACGCTGAAACTGGGCACACAACACTGAAACAGGCCTGGGGGACCTCGGCTGGCAGACTGGGACCCAGCGGGTCTCAGGCCAGTGGAGTGAACAGCCCTGTGTTTGCACACAGATAAACTGGAAGAAAAAGTTGAGGAGCAGAGCAGACTGTGCAGCCCATGGTCCAAGCGAGGGGAAATAAAGCCTCAAGCCACCGGTTGAAACACCTGTACGGGTAGAGGCGGCAGCAGGAGGAACCCCCAGTCCCGCAGGAGAGTTCATTGGAGAGACTCACAGAGACTGAGAAATACACAAGCCCACCCACCAGGGAATCAGCACAGAAGGGCCCAATTTGCTGGTGGGTAGCAAGGGAAGTGACTGAGAGCTGGCAGAGAGCAGAGAGGTGCCATTGTTCCATCTCAGGCCTCACCCCCCACAGGTAGCGTCATAACACAAGTATGTGGGTTGCCCCATCCTGGTAAACACCTAAGGCTCTGCCCCCTATATGTAACAGGTGCCACGAGGGGAGGAAAAAAATGGCCCAATTGAAAGAGTAGATAAAAACACCAGAAAAAATACACTAAGTGACAAAGAGATAGCCAACCTATCAGATGTACAGTTCAAGACTGGGGATGCTCGTAGGATGGGTTGAATTTGGTCAAAAATTAGAATAAAAAAATGAAGACTACACTAAGAGAAATAAGGGGAAATGTACAGGGAACCAATAGGGATGGGAAGGAAACTGGGACTCAAATAATGGTGTGGACCAGAAGGAAGAAAAAGCATCCAACCATAAAATAATGAAGAAACAAGAATTCAAAAAAATGAGGAGAGGCTTAGATATCTACAGGACAACTTTAAACATCCTAATATCTGAGTCATAGGGGTACCAGAAGGAGAAGAGGAAGACTGAGGGATTGAAAACTTACTTGAACAAACAATGAAGGAGAACTTCCCCAAGTTGGTGAAGAAAATAGACTTCCAGGAAATCCAGGAAGCTCAGAGAGTCCCAAAGAAGTAGGACCCAAAAGGTACACACCAAGACGCATCATAATTACATTACCCAAGATCAAAAATTAGGAGAGAATCTTAAAAGCAGCAAGAGAAAAGAAGACAGTTACCTACAAAGGAATTCCCATAAGACTGTCAGCTGATTTCTCAAAAGAGACCTTTCAGGCAAGAAGGGATTGGAAAGAAGTATTCCAAGTCATGAAAGGCAAGGGCCTACATCCAAGATTACTCTATCCAGCAAAACTCTCATTTAGAATGGAAGGGCAGATAAAGTGCTTCCCAGATAAGGTCAAGTTCAAGGAGTTCATCACCCAGCCTTTATTATATGAAATGTTAAAGGGATTTATATACGATGGAGGGTTATCAACAGGGTAGTGGGAGGGGGAGAGGTGGAAAAAGTACAGAGAATAAGTAGCATAAATGGTAGGTATAAAACAGACAGGGGAGGTTAAGAATATTATAGGAAATGTAGAAGCCAAAGAACTTATGGGTATGTCCCATGGGCAAAAACTAAACGGCGGGGAATGGGGGGGCAAAGAAAAAGAAAGGGGGGAAATAGGACAACTGTAATAGCATAATCAATAAAATATGTTTAAAAAATAATAATAAAATGACATCCCACTGTCTTCCTGTCTCTGTGTCTTCTAATAAGATGTCAGTTTTTATTTTTATTGAGAGTCGCCTACATTTAATAAATAAACTTCTTTCCTGTTGCTTTTAATATTCTCACTTTGTTTTTGGTTTTTTAACTTTGATTATGATGTGTCTATGTGTGAATCTCTTTGATCTTTCCTTTTTTGCATTTATTGAGATTCTTTGATCTCATCTATTGATACCTATGTATCTATGTATTCAGGTCTCTCATCACATTTGAGAGGTCTCAGACATTAATTTTTCAAGTATTCTTTGTGCTCTGTATTGTTTTTTAGGACTGCAGGAACAAAGAACCACAAACTAGGTGGCTTAGAACAAGAGAAACTTAGGTCCTCACAGCAGTGGAGGCTAAAAGTCTGAAATCAAGGTGTCAGCAGAGTCACACTAACTATAAAACCTTTAAGAGAAGAATCCTTTCATACCTCTTCAATCCTCTGGTACCCTCAAACATTTCATGGGTTATGGGAGAATAATGCCAGTTTTTGCCTCTGTCTTCACAAAGCACTTCTGTGTCTTTTCATCTTCCCCGTGTCTCTGGGTCCAAATTTCCCCATTTTCTAAGAACACCAGTTATACAGATTAGGACCCACACTAATCATCTAATTTTAATTTGATTACATCTATAAATATCCTATCTCTAAATAAGGTTACATTCTAAGATAGTGAAGATTAAGTTGTCAAGATACCTTTTTTAGGGTAACACAATTCATCCTATAGCATACCCCTTTCTCTATCATCTCAGGGATTCCCATTACGCATATTGATTGTGTCCCATAAATCTCTAAGGCTTTGTTTAATTTTTTCCATTTCCCAGACTGGATAAACTAAACTGACCTATATTAAAATTTACCAATTCTTTGGTGTGCTTAAATCTGCTACAGAGCCCCTCTCATGTATTTTTCATTTCAGTTATTTTTGTTTTAAATTCAAAATTTCTTTTTTTATTGTTGTTCAATTGCGGTTGTCCCAATTTTCCCCTGTTGCTCTCCTCTGCCCACCTCTTCCCCATTCCCACAGTCAATTCTCATCCTGTTGTCCCTGTCCATAAGTCCTTTATACACCTTCCTTGACTAGACCCCTCCACTTCTTTCCCCTGTTATCCCATTCCCCCTGCCCCTCTGGTCACTGTCAGTTTGTTCCTTATTTTCAAGTCTCTGCTTCTATTTTCTTCATTTGTTTCTTTTTTAAAACTTCCTTTTATTGTTGATCATGTAGAGTCATCTTCATTTCCCCACCATCACTCCTCCCCACCCCAGCCATCCCCACCTCCCACCGCTGATCCCAACCACCTTGGTTTTGTCCATGTGTCCTTTATAGATGTTCCTGAAAACTCTTCCCTCTTTTCCCCTCATTATCCCCTCCCACCTCCCCTCTGGTTATTGTCAGTTTGTTTTTAATTTCAATGTCTGTGGTTATATTTTGCTTGCTTGTTTATTTTGTTGATCAGGTTCCATTTATAGGTGAGATCATATGGTATTTGTTTCTTTTGTTCATTGGATTCTACTTGTAGGTGAAATCATGTGGTATTTGTCTTTTGCCATCTTCCTTATTTCACTTAGCATAATGCTCTCCAGTTCCATCCATGCTGTTGTTAAAAGTAGGAGTTCCTTCTTTATTTCTGCTACTTGATTCTTTACATTTTCTATCTATTGTTATTCTCTATTTAGTGACATAATTTTTATACTTTTTTGCAACTATTAAACATGGTTTCATGTAGTTATTTGAATATATGTAATAGTTGATTTAATGTTTTTGTCTAGTTGGCTTCCTTATGGACAGTTTCTATTTATTGCTTTTTACCTGTGTACAAACCATATTTTCCCATTTCTTTGGGCATCTAATTCATTTTTAAAAGATTTATTTAATTAATTTATTTTCAGAGAGATGGGAAGGGAGGGAGAAAAAATGGAGAGAAACATCAATGTGTGGTTGCCTCTTGCATGGCCCCTACTGGGGACCTGGCGTGCAACCCAGGCTTGTGCCCTGACTGGGAATCGAACCATCAACCCTTTGGTTCACAGGCTGGCTCTCAATCTATTGAGCCACATCAGCCAGGGGTTCTTTTTTCAGATTTTTAAATTTTTTCATTACCATTCAGTCCCCTTTCTTTCTTTTTTTTTTTTGAAATTTTAAAATATATATTTTGGCAACACTTAACAATGTACTTATATCAGAAAAAGTATGAAGTCCCCTTTCTTTAAGTGTCTTGAACCAATAGGTTTTTTAATGTTTGTCAATGGGCTCTGTGAGTGTGTTGAGGCACACCTTAAATGATCTGGCAGACAGTTTAGAACACTGCTTTGGCCTATACTTCTTGCTGTATAGAGGCTCAAGGTCAGTGTGGGTTGAGAGATTAGGACATTCTCAGATTTTTCTTGATGCAAAGCCCTTCTCAGAAGCATGACCTTCTAGAGTCTCTGAAATCTGTTGCAGTATTATTGACTATAGCCAAAATATGGAAGCAAACTTAGTGTCCATTAATAGATGACACCTGGAGGAAGATGGATAAAGAAGATGTTGTCATACATCTTCATTGTGAATATTTCACACACAATGAAATATTATGTAACAATAAAAAGAATGAAATCTAGCCTTTTGCAACAACATGGATGTAACTAGAAGATATTAAGCTAAGTGAGATAAGTCAGGCAGAGAAAGACAAATACCATTTGGGTTCACTTGTATGTAGAATCTAAAAACAAAACAAAATAAACAAACAAAACAAAAAAAAAGGCTAATAGAAACAAAGACCAAAGGATGGTTACCAAAAGGGAGGGGAATGGGTTAGGTAAAAGGGGGAATAGGGATATAGTCAATAATATTGTGATAATTTTGCACAGTGACAGATTATTACTAGAATTAGTGAGGTGATCATTTGTGACATATAAAAATGCCAAATAATTATATTGTAAACTTGAAACAAATGTAACCAATATAAGGTTGTATAACAACTATAGTTAAATGCAAACAAATTAAAAACAAAAACAATAATAATATACTCTAAACAATAGGATCATTTTCTTACCCCAAACACATAGATATCAATTTTGAGATTTGATTTGCTTGATCATATGTGTGACTTTTATGTGTAAGTGCATCTTATAATTAAGTAAATAGATACTAACTAATGAATCCATGAGTGAGGTCATGATATTGCTCAGTATTAGGAATAAATGCAGCACTGAGATAATATTTCTCACTTGTTTTCTGGGCTCAGAATTGGAGCTTTCTAGAGAGGCACATGATACAAACATTACCTTAGAACAGAGAGATTCAAACAGTGTTAGTATATGTATATCTGTGCTGTACCTCCATAGAAAGAAGACTAAGGAGACAATAGCAGTCTAAAATGTAGGATAAAGTCCTCTTTATATAAAACATATTGTAGAGCATGCCAAGAATCTCAAACCAAAATGTATCTTTTTCTCATCATTTTCACTTGTTCTTACAAACATTTATGATTGAAATATACTACCTAATTCTCAGCATTTCTGATCTTCTGACTCTATTCTCATTTTTAATTTTCCCATTTCCACATTACTTATAACCTCATAAAAACATAATTATACAGCTCTTTTACTTTTGCAGTTGTTTCCCCCCTCCACTGTAATTTAATCTCTACAAGAGGAGAGCTCTTTGTTTTTTGTACTGATATAGCCCAAATGCTTGAGACAGTGCCTAATATACAGGGTTTGACACACCCTCTTTTTGTTACAAAATCTTTTATTACAAAATCATAAGCATATAGTAGTTCTGTAACATAACAATATCACACTGAAGCACACCATATGACATTTTGGGTGAATTGTTCAAATTACAACTATAAATTATCATATGCATATTGTTACCCTACCAACCACATTCAATCAGGCCTTACTTCTGCTGGACCCTGTATAATACAAGCTTAGCAAATATTTACTGAATGAATAAATTCATGAATATATTAAAATGGGAGTTCTTGTCATACCTTTGCCTGGATGCATTTTTGCCAACAAGAGCCAGATAAGAATAATTGGCATCTAGCCAGTGTATGATATGGCTGTCATTCACTCAGTCTTTGACAAATGAATGGATGATATTGATTGGTAGAAATAGGAGTCCTCATCTAAATCTGATTTAGCATGCCAAAAATATGTCTAAATTAACATGACGATTTTCACTGTCAGGGTCTCTAGTTTATATTCTTTCTGGCTGGACTGCCAATATCATATACTGGCTCTTAGTTTAAATTTCTCATCTGTGACCATCTGTTTTTCCTCTAACTGATTGTTCTATCTATGACAGAGACATCCTAACTCTTTTTATTGAGGTTATTGGGGTGAAATTGGCTAACAAAACCATAAATATTTAAAGTGTACAACTCAACAAAACATCATTTGCATACTACATCATGCACCCATTGCCAAAGTAGATATAGGTGAGAAGCAGGAAGCAGCCCACCAATAGTGATTCTTAGTGAGGACTATATCACCTCTTAGTGGATTGTTGGGAAATGTGTATGGAGTGTCTTTTGGGTGTTACAATGATGAGGGTTCCATGCTGTATTTAGTGTAGTTTAGGAGGTCTAGGTGCCCTAAAATGTGTGGGATACACAGCAAATAATTGCTTTATGATCTAAATGGGTTCTAACTATAGTCACATACTCGTATAGGAAAAAACCTGTTTAGAATTCATTAAACTTGGTACCTATTGATTTGGTAGAACACACGGTTAATATACACAGAATTTTCACAGTTCAAGTCCTGAGAAAAGGCAGTGCACACCACCTTGAATAAGAAATAATAAATTAAAATAGTAAGGAAAAACAAATGATCTGAGCTGGTTTGTTCTAGCATATCACAGCTTAGTCTGCAGAGTTGAATTGTTTGTGAGGGGGCTCCACCCCCAAAGCCCTCCCAGCCTCCGTGGATGAGAATAAGTCTACCAAGACCTGATTTGTTTGGGGATAAAGGCTGACCAGAGGAGAAGGGCCTTGAGTCTGTTCCTCAATGGGCTTTTATTGGGTTTAATTTGCATAGGAATACAGGGCTTATATGTAAAGCTAATCAATCATTGTCAGGCAGTAATGATCAAGCAGTAGATAACATTCAAAGAACTATGAGGGTTTATTCTGAGTGAGGGTCAGATAGATACAGAGATGCCAAAGGGCCACGAAACTTTGGGAAACAAACTCATTTTGTGCTTGGACCTTTATCATTTAAATTGAGGATATTCTTAGCAAAGAAGGTTTTATGCATTCTTTCTTAGGCCTGATTGCCCCCAGAAACTGCCCATTCCAGCATAGGGCCACACCCGCCTCTGGCATTGTTTCAGGCTTAAAATCAGGTGGGGGATGTGGGAAGTTAATTGTTTAGAGTATAAAGGTATCTCTCACACTAAAAAGTTTGAGGATTACTGGATTGGGAGAGTATTGTATGATTTCTGGATATGTGAGCTACCTGTTATAAGTTTTCCTTCATCCATGTTTAAAAGCAAACGTATGGGCATACAATTAGTAATGAGTTGCATTTTACTTAGTCATGATTTTTCTACGCAAATGTATTTGAAGTGTACTAAAAAAGAATGCTTGCAATAAATGAATATGGATACTAAATGAATAGTAATCAGTATAGCGAGTGAAAAGAGAAAAGGTAATAAGAAAGTTGGAGGTCCTGAAGTTTCAAAGGTTTGTTGGAATAAGGATAAAATAAAATGGAAACATAGTATATAGTGGTCAAAGTATGAAATTTATTAAAGTTATGTAGAGGTTTTTTTCTTGATAATTAGAAGTCTTTGTTATGATCATGGCAGTGAGTACCTGATAGAGAGTGAAGATCAAGATCATTGAAAAAGAGAAGGACAAGGAACTAGAAAACTTGGTAGAAGGAACATATTATATAGAGAATTTACCAAAATTATAGGAAGAATATTGTTGGATATAATGACAATGAGGCTGGAAAATTATTGAGAAATTTGATACATGTTGGGGGGGGAAGATCCAGTAATTGGTAATTGACACAAACTATAAAAAGCAAAAAATGATATAAAGCAGTGATTTTCAACTGGTGTACCACAAGAATTTTTAAAACATGCAATAATACCTGATTATTTAGTTTAGTTGATTAGAGCATTGTTCCCATGTGCCAAGGTTGCAGGTTCAAATCCCAGTCAGGGCACATAGAAGAATCAGCCAATGAATATAAATAGGTAGAATACCAAAATCATCTCTTTCTTGCTCTCTCTCTTTCTCTTTCTCTCTCTTTCCCTCAATTAATAAAGTTGTTGTTTTTTTAAATGACAACACCTAACAAAACGACAGCTATTTGGCTTGAATGAATCAAAATTATACATTTTTGTCATATCAAAACTAATATATTCTTGCCCTGGCTAGTATGGCTCAGTGGATTGAGCACGGGCTGGGAACTAAAGGGTCCTGGTTCAATTCCCAGTCAGTTCACATGCCTGGGTTGCAGGCCGGGTCCCCAGTGGGGGCCATGTGAGAGGCGACCATACATTGCTGTTTCTCTCCCTCTCTTTTCCCTCCCTTCCCCTCTCTCTAATAATAAATAAACAAAATCTTTAAAAAAACTAATATATTCTTGTTGTCATGAAGAACTTTAGTAATTAGTTTATGTGTATATGGGATGGAAAATGTTGAAAATTACTAATATAGAGCAATGGCATGAGATTCAAAGTTGATTAATAATTGAATAGGGGATCCAAGATGGTGATAGAGAAGGTGGATGTGACACTCATCTCCTCCGAAGACCAAAATGGAATTTCAGATAAAATACAGAGCCATCAACCTGAATAACCAATGGAAAACTAGCTGAACAGAAGTCTTATAATCAAGCATTTACAGAAGAAGTCACATTGAGACTGATAAGAAATATGGGGATACACAAAGGGTTGGCTCTGCTCCCAGCAGTGGTGGCTGATAAACTGTAGGGATATTTCAGCTATAAATATTCCCTCTGAGATGCGTGGTTTCTCAACCCAAAGCCAGGCTCCCCAGCCCAGAGTAATAGATATGGGAAGAGGTGTCCACATAACATCTGCCTATGAAAATCAGTGGGGATTCTGTCTTCCAGGAAAAGCAGAAGTCTGTTAAAGACACAGGTGCTCATTTAAAGGGCCAGCACACAAAATTTTGTTGGTAGTGATTCACCCTGGGCTCTGGTGAAGGGAAGGCAAAGCAGAATAGAGTTGTATGAGGAGAGAGTGGAATTTGTGGCTCTAGAGAAACAGATGAAGGGACAGCCACCAGGATCTCTCTGCTGAGTCATTCTCCCACACTAAACATGCCATTCTTTTTTTTTTAATTTTTTAAGACTTTTATTTATTTATTTTCAGAGAGAGGAGAAGGGAGGGAGAAAGAACAATGTATGGTTGCCTCTCACATGGCCCTCACTGGGGACCTGGCCTGCAACCCAGGCATGTGCCCCGACTGGGAATCGAACCGGGACCCTCTGGTTCCCAGCCCGCGCTCAATCCACTGAGCTACACCAGCCGGGCTAAACATGCCATTCTTATTGGTGGGAACACTCCCCTCATTATGGCATTGGCTGGGTAATAAAATAGTCCTATCCTCTAGATGTACTCTTGCCATACCCTGTGGAGATTGCACTCTGCTGAGGAGTTAGCTGCTTGGGTCTCACTGTAGAGGTCTGCATAGACTTAGGGGGTGTTAGTGACTGAGTTGTGTGATTTTGGGTTGGGGGTAATTTTCCCCACTTTCCCATGAACCTGTTCACACCTCCCTCTCAGGGGAAATATGTTAGTCCCAACATCTGAGCTCACAGCAGTCCCACTTTCTGGACTCCTGGTGGCTACACTGTGCCAAGCCCTGGGAAAAATCCAGGAAAGACTTAGTTGTGTAGTTCTGTAGAAAAAGCCATTACCCTCACCTTCCTCCAAGCCTGACCATCACCTCACCCTCATGGGATATCCACTAGCCCAATCCTTCTTATTTCCAGTTGTCCTACCCTGCTGAGATGGGGCTCCTGGAAAAATCTTGGAATGACTGAGTTGTGTGGCTCTAGAACAATGACCATTTTTCCCTTGCGTGTCTAACTGGTGCAGAGCCCTACTTTAACACAGCCAAGTCTTGTTCTGTTTGGGCCTGATGAACACTGCTGGCCTCACCCTTATGAATCACTGAGATGCCTGCCATACCTCAAAAGTGTACAAACACCCAGAAGGAGACAGCTAGACTTGGTATACTCTGGAATGTTTTTTGAGTGGTCTCAGATGCAGCACTGGCATTGAATGTGAACCTGTATAAATCTGGTGAACAACACTTGCCCCTACCTTGTGACTCACTGAGAACCTACCTCATGCAACTCGAGTACTGACAGAGGCTCTATTAGTGACTGAGCCTAACATGCAGCCAGCAGGTAGAGGCAGGTGTGGGTGTATCTCCGGGTGTGTTGGGACTTTTGCTGACTTAACCCTAGGACCACTACTAGTAAAATCTGGCTTTGGTTTGCAGTTTGGTCATTCCTGTTCATACCCAGGCTAAGCAGAGGCAGCCATGAACCGTGGATCACTTGGTAACTTCAATCACTTTGGCTAGGGCCAGTCACAAGCAGCATCCGATATTAGTCTGCACCAGAGTCCCTCCCAAGGGTCCTAACCAGAAGACACTCAGTGGCCAATTTCAGAAAGTACCAGAGCAGGATCCAATAAACTTCAAAAGTGGCATATCGAAAGGAAGATCTTTGCAGACACCAGATCCTGTTGAGGCAAAGTCTGCTTCATGTAGTCAACAAGTGCATAGCAGCTTGTACACTGTAGTTTGGATCAATCACCATAGTCAGCCAGCCTGAAAGTCAAACCCACACATTATTGAGAAAAGAGCAATCAAGGCTCAATTCTAACAAGAGGGCTCACATACCTCACAGAAGGAACATTCCTGGAGCAACCACCTCAGGTGATCAAGAAGACTGCCCCATTGGGTCACATGAGACATCTACTAAAGGGGCTATAACTCCAGGCCGGGAGTAATGGCAGGTATACATAATGCATAGAAACAAACACAAAGAGGTAGCCAAAACTGGAAGAAAAACAAAAATATTCCCCAAATGAAAGAAAAAGATAAATCTCCAAAAAAAGAGCTAAATGAAAAGGAAACAGAACTTCTGGCCAAGATGGAGGAGTAGTTAGACACTCTGTGCCTCCTTGAACAACCAAAAGATGGAAAACAACAATTTAAAAGCAAAAAAAACAACCAAACTGACAAAAAATCAAACTTTATGGAAGTCCGACAACCAAAGAGTTAAAGACTGGTCATCCAGTCTTTATCCAGACTGGTAAGTGTGGCGGAGCCAGGTGCGCAGCCAGACAGCAGTTTGCGAAGCTGGGTGCACAATGCTGAAGCAAGCCGCGGGGATCTTGGCTGGCAGACCAGGACCCAGAGGGACCCAGCCAGAGGAGCTGATGGCCCCACATTCATGTGAAGATAAACCAGGAGAAAAAGTTGAGGACCGGAGCAGACCATGCAGCCCAGGGGCCCAGCGCAAGGAAATAAAACCTCAAACCGATGATTGAAAACACCTGTGGGGGTTGAGGTGGCAACAGGAGGAACTCTCAACCCCACAGGGGAGTTTGTTGTACAGACCCACAGACTCCTAGAACAAGCCCGCCCATGTGGGAATCAGCATCAGAAGGGCCCAATTTGCTTGTGGGTAGCGAGTGGAGCAAGCGCCATTACGCCCTCTCAGATCCCTTCCCCGCAGACAACTTCACAACACAATGACATGGGTTACCCTGCCATGGTGAACACCTAAGGCCCCACCCCCTTATACATAACAGGTGCACTGAGAGAAAAAATGGCCCAAATAAAAGAACATATCAAAACTCCAGAAAAAATACAACAAAGCCACAAAAAGATAGCCAACCTATCAGATGCCCAGATCAACACACTGGTAACCAGGATGCTCACAGAATTTGTTAAATTTGGTCACAAATTAGATGAAAAAAATGAAGAATGTGGCAAGAGAAATAAGGGGAAATGTATAGGGAACCAATAGGGATGGGAAGGAAACTTGGACTCAAATCAATGGTGTGGACCACAAGGAAGAAAAAAAAAACATTCAACCAGAAAAGAATGAAGAAACAAGAATTCAAAAAAAAAAATGAGGAGAGGCTTAGGAACCTCTGGGACATCTCAAAACATTCCAACATACGAATTATAGGGGTGCTAGAAGGAGAAGAGGAAGACCAAGGGATTGAAAACTTATTTGAACAAATAATGAGGAGAACTTCCAGAAGCTGGTGAAGGAAGTAGACTTCCAGGAAGTCCAGGAAGCTCAGAGAGTCCCAAAGAAGTTGGACCCAAAGAGGAACACAACAAGACACATCATAATTACATTACCCAAGATTAAAAATAAGGAGAGAATCTTAGAAGCAGCAAGAGAAAAGGAGACAATCACCTACAAAGGAATTCCCATAAGACTGTCAACTGATTTTTCAAAAGAAACCTTACAGGCAAGAAGGGCCTAGAAAGAAGTTTATCAAGTCATGAAAGGCAAGGACCTACATCCAAGATTACTCTATCCAGAAAAACTTTCATTTAGAATGGAAGGGTAGATAAAGTGCTTCCCTGATAAGGTCAAGTTCAAGGAGTTCATCATCACCCAGCATTTATTATATGAAATGTTAAAGGGATTTATATAAGACATGGAGGGTTATCAACAGGGGAATGGTAGAGGGAGAGAGGGGGGAAAGGTACAGGGAATAAGTAGCATAAATGGTAAGTAGAAAACAGACAGGGAGTGGTTAAGAATAGTATAGGAAACATAGAAACCAAAGAACTTATGTGTATGACCCATGGACAAGAACTAAAGGGGGGGTAGGGGGTAATATGCAGGGCAGAGGGGAATAAACGGGGGTAACGGGACAACCGTAATATCTTAATCAATAAAATATATTTAAAAAATAAAAAAAGAAAAGGAAATAAAAATTGATCAGTTATAGAGATCAAAAAATGGTTGTAAGTTTGCTCAGGAAACACAGTAAGAACTACATCAGCATAAAAAAGGACAAAAAAAAACTCCGCCAAAATAACGAGTCTGTAATAAGGAATACAGTATCTGAAATGAAGAATACACAGAAAGAAAAAAGGTAGTTTGGATACATCAGAGAATCAAATCATTAATTTGGAAGACAAGGTAACAGCAAATACCAAAAATAAAAATAAATGAAGATAGTTTAAGGATCTTTGGGATAACATGAAGTGTAAGAGCGTCTGCATCATAGAGGTACCAAAGTAGAAGAGAGAGAGTAAGGGATAGAGAACCTATTTGAAAAAAATCAAAATGGCAATATTTAAAGACAAAGAAAGAATTATAAAAACAGCAGGAGAAAAATAGTTACCTGCAAGGGAGTTCCCACAAGACTGTCAGGTGATTTCTTAACAGAAACATTTCAGGCCAGAAGGCATTGGCAAGAAATACTCAAAGTGATAAAAAGCAAGGACCTACAACCATGGCTAATTTACCCAGCAAGGCCATCATTAAAAATTGAAGGAAGGAGAGGCAAGATGGCAGAGTACTGAATGGATGCCACACTAAATTCCTCCCAGGACAAATCTGGAATTACAAGTACATTATGGAGAAATCACCTGGAACAAACAACTTAACAATAGTGAGAGAGAGGCCTTATAACATAGAGATGGAAGAATCATCTTTATCACTAACTGACTGGTAAGGAGTGTGGTTGAGACTCAAGAAGGCTGGCTGGGTACCCACAGCCTGAAGCACCTGAGGGATAATTAAGCAACCGGTTGGATCCTTCTGAGAAGTGTGGGACCTGTACCCCAAGCTAGGATCCCCAGCCTAGATCAAAGAGAGCCCAGAGTACACAGATAACAACTGCCAGTGAAAAGTGGCAGGGTTGCTCTCTGCCAGACACTGATGGGTAGAGATGCAAAGAGCCATTTAAAGGGCCAGCAAACAAATTTTCATTTGCAGGACTTACCGTGGGCTCCTGGAAATGTGGGAACAGAGTGAGCTCAAGATGCCTGAGGAAGGGCTGGGGGCAGAGGCCTTGGGGAGAGAACAGAGAGAGTAGCCACTGGGATCCTAGTGCTGAGTCATTACTCACACTGCAGCAGCAATCCTTCTCAGGCAGACCACTCCACTCCAAGAAGCAGCAGCCTGAGGAGAAACAATGGCCCCAACCCCAGGAGGGATTCTTCCCTGCCCTATGGGGCTTAAGACTGACTGCTGAGTGGAGAGTGACTAGATTAACAACAGAAGGGGACAGCTACAGATAGTAGATCACTGGCAGTCTTGGAGTAGGCTGCCTAAGGTCAGATGGGGCCAACATCTGAAATCACCAGAGGTGGATCCAGAAAGAAAAAAACAATGGTAAATACTAGGGTATACCCAGACAAAATCCACTGTGGTCTCCATGATCAGCGATATTTTCTTTCCTTCATAGCTTCTTAACATTCATTTCAGGTCCATGGAGTTTGTGCATATTAAGTCACTAGATTTATACTATAGTTTATTTCACTTCTTTCTTATAATATTCTTAATCTCCTTAAACCCTTATTAATACTGGCTTATTTGCTGTTGATAGTGGGATTGAGAGGGGGACAATATTTTTGAGGTTGTGGGTTTGTTCCCTGGATTTTTGGTTTTATTCTGGTAGCACCTGCAAAACAGTGTAGAAGATGTGGTGGGCAGATTGACACTCAGTCAACCAACTAGAGGGAAGCAAACACCAAAGAATGACCCAACAACAACCGAAACCCAGTTACATCCAGAGAGCCAACATAAATGGCATAAGGGCATCCCAAGAGCATCAAGTATCAAGTTCAGGAGACCAAGGGCACCACACCACTGAATCTCACAGGTCACTTACCATAGATGTTCACACCACAAACTCAGTGAGTCAAAACAGATCAACTATAGAAACAGAAGCAAACAAGAATAGTCTCACAAATAATGAGAAGGCAAAGAAACAACCTCTAATCAAAAGGAAAGGAAAAATCCTCAGAAAGAATGCTAAATGAAATAGAGGCTACTCCACTACCAGATATTGACTTCAAAACAATGGTTATAAGGAAGCTAAATGAGCTCGCTGAGAATCACCAAAAACTAGAGGGAAGCTACAAGGAATTTACTGTGAATTACACCAGCATGAAAAAGGACATAGACATAATCAGCAACAGTGACGAGATAATAAAGAAGACAATTTCTGAATCAAATAACACAATAGAAGGAATCAAAAGCAGGCTAGATGAAGTAGAGGGTTGAAACAGTGAGCTGGAGTACAAAGTAGAAAAAAAAACTCCCAGAAAGGGAAAGAAATGGGGAAAAGACACAAAAGGAAGGAATAAGGGTTAAGGGACATATAGAACATCATGAAACATAATAATATTAGTATAATAGGGATACCAGAAGGAGAATAAGAGCAAGGGATAGAAAGCCTGTTTGAAAAAGTAAGGCTGAAAAACTTTCCTAATGTGATGAGAGAAAAAATCACACAAGTCCAGGATGCACAGAGGGTCCCAATCAAAAGCAACCCAAGAAGCCCACTCCAAGACACATCATAATTAAAATGACAAAACTCAAATACAAAGAGAGAATCTTAAAGGCACCGAGGGAGAAACAGGAAGTAGCATACAAGGGAGCCCCGATAAGGCTAGCAGCTGACTTCTCAATGGAAACAACTACAATGAAGAAGGGAATGGCAAGAAATATTCCATGTAATGAAAATCAAAGGCCTGCAACCAAGAATACTCTACCCAGCAAGGTTCTCAATTAAGATGGAAGGCGAAATAAAGAGTTTCCAAGAAAAAGAAGGCTGAAAGACTATACCTCCACCAAACCAGCACTGAAAGATATGCTACAGGGACTGCTTTAAGGAAAGGAAGGAAAAGAGCTAAAGCAAGAGGAACACAGGAATGAATGGTGTAAAATGGCAATGAATAAAAATATCTATCAATAATAACCTTAAATGTAAATGGATTAAATGCTCCAATCAAAAGACATAGGTTACCTGAATGGACAAGAAAACAAGATCAACATATATGGTGCCTACAAAAGACCCACTTCAGAGAGAAAGACCTACACAGACTGAATGTAAATGGTTTGAAAAAAATATATTCCAAATGGACAGAAAAAAAAAAGCTGGGGTAGAAATACTTATATTAGACAAAATAAACATCAAAAAAGTCCATAAAATAGACAGAAAAAGACACTTCATAATACTGAAGGGAGCATCCATCAAGAAGACATAAACAGCCTTGGCTGGTGTAGCTCAAAGGATTGAGCGCTGGCCTGTGAACCAGGGCATCACTGGGTTGGTTCCCAGTTATGGTACATGACTGTGTTGTGGACAAAGTCCCCAGGAGGAGGCTTTGAGAGTCAACAACCCATTAATGTTTCTTTACCTCACTTTCTCCCTCCCTTTCATGCTCTTTAAATATCAATAAATACAATCTTTTTAAAAGGCAGAAATAGGTGGAAGCAAGGAAGGGAGTTGGGATTGCCTGGGGTGGAGGAGAGTGGGGGGGGATACAGACAACTGTAACTGAACAACAATAAAGTAATTAAAAATAAAAATAAATGTACTACAGTTCGACAAAAAAAGCAGACATAAACATTGTAAACATATATGTACCCAACATAGGAGCACCCAAATATATAAGAAAAATCTTGGAGAACTTCAAGAAAGAAATTGACAGCAACACACTTATACTACATGATTTTAACACCCCATTATCAAAAATGGATAGATTTTCAAAACAAAATAACAATAAGTATATTGTGGCATTGAATAATGTCCTAGATCACATGGCTTAACTGATATATATATAGAGAGAGATCCTTTCTCCCAAAGAAGCGAAACACACATTCTTTTCAAATGTGCATGGAATATTTTCAAAAATAGACTACATAATATAAAACACCAAATAAGCCTCAACGAATTCAAGAAATTGAAATCATATCAAGCATGCTCTAGGAACACAAGGGCCTGACACTAGAAACCAACGTCATGGAAAAAAATTCAAAAACATTCAAACTCATGGAGATTGAATAGTATACTATTAAACAATGAATGGGTCAAGAATGAGAACAAGGAAGAAATTTTTTAAAAAAATATGGAAACAAATGAAAATGAACTCATAACTGTCCAAAAGTTATGGGAGTAAGCAAAGGCAGTCCTGAGAGGGAAGTTCATAGCAATAAAGTCCTACCAAAATAAGATAGAAGCTTTTCAAAAAACAACCTAACCTTACATTTACAAGAACTGGTGGAATAGCAAAAAACAAAGCCCAGAGCAAGTACAAGGAAGGAAATAAGATCAGAGCAGAAATAAATGACATAGAGACTAAAAGAATACTTCTAAGGATCAATAAATCCAGGAGCTGGTTCTTTGAAAATATAAACAAAATCAACAAGACTTCAAGCAGACTCATCAAGAAAAAAAAGAGAGGACCCAAATAAACATAATCAGAATTGAAAAAGGAGTGATTATAACTGATAGCACAAAAATAGAAAGGATTGTAATAAGTTAGTATAAAGAAATATATGCCAAGAAATTTAAAATCCTGGGTGAAATGGACAAGTTTCTACAAAAATATAATTTTCAAAAAATGAGTGAAGAAGAAGCAGAAAGCCTGAAAAGACCAAAAACAGCTGTAGAAATCAAGGCAGTAATCAAAAAATTCCTGACACACCAAAGCCCTTTTGACCCAGCAATACCACTGCTAGGATTATACACAAAGAATCCTGAAACACCAATTAAAAAGAACCTATGTACCCCAATGTTCATAGCAGCACAATTTACAATAGCCAAGTGTTGGAAGCAACCTCAGTGCCCATCAGTAAATGAGTGGATCAAAAAATAACCAAATGATGAGGAAATAGCTAACCTACCACATGCAGAGTTCAAAACATGGGTAATCAGTATGCTCTTAGAAATGTTTGAGTACAGACACAAAACAGAGAAAGAAGTGAAGGCTATACAAAGTGAAATAAGTAAAAATGTACAGGGAACCAACAGTGAAGGGAAGGAAACTGGGCCTCAAATAAACAATTTGGAACAGAAAGAAGAAATAAACATTCAACTAGATCAGAATGAAAAAACAAGAATTCATAAAAATGAGGAGAGGCTTAGGAACATTTGGGACAACTTTAAATGTTCCAACATCTGAATCAGAGGGGCGCCAGAAGGAGAAGTAGACCAAGACATTGAAAACTTATTTGAAAAAAATGATAAAAGAAAACGTTCCCAATCTGGAGAAGGAAATAGACTCAGGAAGTCCAGGAAGCCCAGAGAGTCCCAAAGATTTGGACCCAGGGAGGAACACACCAATGCACATCATAATTAAGTTACTCAAGATTAAAGACAAAGAGAAAATCTTCAAAGCAGCAAGAGGAAAGGAGTGAGTTACCTACAAAGGGGTTCCCATAAGACTATCAGCTGATTTCTCAAAAGAAACCTTACAGGCAAGAAGGAGCTGTAAAGATTTCAAAGTTATGAAAGGCAAGGACCTACATCCAAGATCACTCTATCCAGCAAAGATCTCATTTAGAATGGAAGGGGAGATAAAGTACTTCCCAGATAAGGTCAAGTTAAAGGAGTTCATCATCACCAAGCCCTTATTATATGAAATGTTAAAGGGACCTATCTAAGAAAAAGAAGAAGATCAAAACTATGAACAGTCAAAGGACAACAAACTCATTACTATCAACAACTGAACCAAAAAAAAAAAAAAAAAAAGCTAAGCAAATAACTGGAACTGGAACAGAATCACAGAACTGGAGATTGAACACAGGGTTATCAGCATGGAAGGGGTGGGGTGAATGAGGGAAATGGTACAGAAATTAAGTGTAATTGGTAAGTAGAAAATAGATAGGGGAAGGTTAAGAATAGTATAGGAAAGGAGAAGCCAAAGAACTTATATGTATGACCCATGGACATGAACTAAGGTGGAGGATTGAGAGTGGGAGAGGGGCTGCAGGACAGAGGGGAATAAAGGGGAGAAAAATGGGACAAGTATAATAGCATAATCAATAAAATATATTTAAAAATTGATTTTGATCCTCAAAGCTTCTAAGAGCAGAAAAAAGAGGAATGCATTAAAGTCAGATCTATTTTCAAATTTGTTTAAGTTACAAAATAGCCAAATTCTACATAAACTATCATGCATAAAAAAAGAATGAGAAGACAATAAGTGCCTACCTGTAAATAACCAATTTAATTGTAAATGTCTTAGATCATCCAATCTAAAAACATAGGTTAGCTGAATTGATAAGAAAAGAGACCCACCTCAGAACAAATGACAAACACGGACTGAAAGTAAAGTGATGGAAAAACATATTTCATGCAAGGATAAATGAAAGACAATCTAGTTTAGCAATACTTTTATCTGACAAGATAGACTTTAAAATAAAGTCTATAGTAAGAGACAAAGAAGGACATTACATAATAATAAAGTGAGAAATCCCATAAGTGGATATAACCCTTTTAAACATTTATGCACCCCACATAGGAACACCTAAATATGTAACGCAAATCTTCAGAGACATAGAGGGAGCATAGACATATAGACCAATGGAACACAGTCACAGTAAGGAATTTTTAACACTCCATTAATATCAATGGATAGATTTTCCAGGCAGAAAATCAACAGGAAATTAATGACCTTGAATGATACACTAAATCCGATGTATTTAATAATTATCTTCACAGCATTTCAATGCAAAGAAGTAGAATATATATTCTTTTGAAATATACACTGAACATTTTTTAAGATAGACCATATGTTAGTACACAAAACAAGTCTTGATAAATTTAAGAAGATTGAAATTATATCAAACATCTTGTAGGATCATAATTGCATAATATTAAAAATCAATAACAATAGAAAAACTGGAAGACACAGAAAGGTATGGAGACTAAATAACATGTTACTAAACAATGAATTGGTTAACAATGAGATCAGAGGAGAAACCAAAAAATACCTTGGTATCATGTATTGTAATCCCTTCTACTGTGTTCTTCTTTCTCAAAATTGCTGAAGTCATTTATTGTCCCATATAAATTTATGAAATATTTGTTCTATATCTATGAAGTATGCCATAGGTTTTTTATAAGGATTGCATTGAATCTATAGATTGCTTTGAGTAGTATGGACATTTTGATGATGTTAATTCTTCCAATCCATGAACATGGTATATGCTTCTATTTATTTGTGTCTTCCTTAATTTCTTTTTTTTTTTAAAGATTTTATTTTTATTTATTTTCAGAGAGAGGGGAAGGGAAGGAGAAAGAGAGGGAGAGAAACAGCAATGTATGGTTGCCTCTCACATGGCCCTCACTGGGGACCTGGCCCGCAACCCAGGCATGCGCCCCGCCTGGGAATCGAACCGGGATCCTTAGGTTCCCAGCCCACGCTCAATCCACTGAGCTACACCATCCAGGGCTTCCTTAATTTCTTTCTTCAGTGTTGTGTAGTTTTCTGAGTACAGGTCTTTTACACTCTTGGTTAAGTTTATTCCTAAGTATTTTATTTTTCTTTTTTCTGTGGAAAATGGGATATTTCTCCTAATTTCTATTTCTGATATTTCATTGTTCATGTATATTTGCCTCAAATTGTGAATGTTGATATTGTATCCTACCATTTTGCCAGATACATTTATTAGGTTGAGTAGTTTTTTTGGTGGAGTCTATAGGTATTTCTATGTACACTATCATGTGATCTGCAAACACTTACAGATTTACTCCTCCTTTTCAATTTGGATGATTTCTATTTTTTTTTATGTCTTATCACTCTGGCTAGAACTTCCAATACTATGTTGAATAGAAGTGGTGAAAGTGTATATCAAACTATATTAGGAGGCCACTGTAATCAAAACAGTCTGGTACTGGCATAGGAACACACACATAGACCAATGGAACAGAATAGAGAGCCCAGAAATAAATCCATGACAATGTGGTCTGTTAATATTTGATAAAGGGGGCAGGAACATAAGATAGTGTGAACATAGACTCTTAAATAAATGGTGTTGGGAAATCTGGATAAGTACATGTAGAAAAATGAAGCTGGAACACCCACCTTACACCATACACAAAAATAAAATCAAGATGGTAAAAGACATAAATATGTTATGACATCATAAAAGTCTTAGAGGAAAAAATAGAGAGGAAAATTTCACATATCCAATGCAGCAATATTTTCATTGATACATCCCCTAGAGCAAGGGACATGAAGTAAAGAATAAACAAATGGGATCTCATCAAAATAAAAAAAAACTTCAGCATGGCTAAGGAAAATATCAACAAAATGGAAAGGGAATCAATCATATGGGAAAACATATTTGCCAGTGATAACTCGGACAAGGGTTTATCTCCAAAATATAAAAAGAACTCACACGAATCCACTCCAGGAAGACAAACAGTTCCATTAAAAGATAGGCAAGGGACCTGAACAGATACTTCTCCAAGGAGGACATAGAGAAGGCCCATAGACACCTGAAAAAATGCTTAACATCACTAGCCATTAGAGAGATTCAAATTTAAACCACAATGTGATTCCACTTCCCATTGGTCAGAATGGCCATCATTGATAAATCAACAAACAATGAGTTCTGGCAAGGTTGTGGAAAAAGCTAGTACATTGTTGATGGGAATGCAGACTGGTACAGCCACTGTGGAAAACAGTATGGAATTTCCTCAAAAAACTAAAGATGGAACTGCCTTTCATCCAACCATCCCATTGCTGGGATTATACCCAAAGAATCCTGAATCACAAATTCAAAAGAATCTATGCACTCCTATGTACATAACAGTGCTATTTACAATAGCCAAGTGTTGGAAACAGCCAAGTGCCCATCAATAGATGAGTGGATTAAAAAACTATGGTACATTTACACAATGGAATTATATGCAGCAGAAAAAAGAAGGAATTCCTACCCTTTGGGACAGCATGGATGGAACTGGAGAGCAAAATGCTGTGTAAAAATAAGCCAGGCAATGAAAGACAAATACCATGTTATTTCACCAATATGTGGAATCTAATTAACAAAACAAACAAATGAGCAAAATAGAACCAGAGGCATGGAAATAAAGAACAAACTGACAGTGACCAGAGGGGATGGGGAAGGAGACAAGAGGAAAGAAGGGGAAGGGTCAAGCAGTGGAAAATGAATAGAGGACTCATGTGCACGGAAAATGGGGGGATTGACTGTGGCAGTGGAGGGATGGGGCAGGAGAGAGAAATAGGGAAAAAGGCGGGGCAACTGTAACTGAACAACGATAAATAAATCAAGTCTTCAAACATAAAAATAAAGCTATATTAAATACATAAAATGATACCTTGAAACAAATGAAAATGAAAACACAACAATCAAAATCTATGGGAAACAGTGAAAGCACTCCTATGAGAGAAATTCATAGAATTACAGTTCTACCTCAAGAAACAAGAAAAACCAAAAATGGTTTTGACCAAATGCCTTTTGACCCCGTGATCCCATTGCTTGGATTATACCCTAGGAATTCTGAAACACCAATTCAAAAGAACCTGTGCACCCCAATGTTCATAGCAGCACAACTTAACAATAGCGAAGTGCTGGAACCCTTTTGAAATATTGGTGGTAATGAAGATTGGTGCAGCCACTATGGAAAGCAGTATAGAGGAGATACCTTAAAAATTAGAAATATAAAAGTCATATAAAAAAACGTTATAACCTTATTGCTCTGACTTCTGTGTTGAGAATAAACCTGGTGGTGTGAGGAGGGGTGGGAAAAGTGGAAGCAGGGGTACAAGTTAATAGGCTATTGAAATAATCCAAGTAATAATCGAAGGTGACATGATAGCAGTGAAGGGAAATGAGGAGTGTTCAGATGTTGATATAAATCTAAGACAGAACTGAGAGGATTTCCTGACAGGATATGAGATGAGACAAAAATTGATACGAACATAACTTCAAGGACTCTAGCCTCTGTAGCAGGAAGGATGGAATTATCTAGATAGAGAAAGACTGTAAAGAACAAATTTGGAGTGGTGGAAGATGATAAATCTCTGAACCACAAATCTAATTGTGTTGCTTCATGTCTAAAATTATTTGATTCAGACTTCTGGCTAAGATAGAGGCATTGGAAGACACACTGTGCCTCCTAACACAACCAAAAGAAGGACAACAACAGTTTAAAAATAAAAAAAAAAACAACCAGAACGGACAGAAAATCAAACTGTATGGAAGTCCAAAAACCATGGAGTTAAAGAAGACACATTCATCCAAACTGGTAGGAGGGGCAGAACCAGACAGCTGGGTGGAGAGGACTCATGGCAAGGTGGCGGTTGGCAGACCCAGCGAGGCCATGGCCCATAGAGCAGGCAGTCCCACATTCGCATGGGGATAGAGGGACAGCTGGGGAGCAAAACTGTGCAACCCAGGGCTCCAGCATGGGGAAATAAAGCCTCAAACCACCGATTGAAAACATGAGGGGATTGAGGCCGCAGGTGGATTAACTCCGAGTTTCACAGAAGACTTCGTTGGAGAGACCCACAGGGTCCTAGAAAGCACACAAGCCCACCAACCCTGGAATCAGCACCAGAAGGGCCCATTTTGCTTGTGGGTAGCAGGGGAAGTGACAGAAAGCTGGCAGAGAGTGGAGCAAGCGCCATCATTCCCTCTCAGACCCCTTCCTCACAGACAGCATCACAATGCAGTGACATGAGTTACCCCACCCTGGTGAACACCTAAGGCTCCACCCCTTACTACATAACAGGCCCGCCAAGGAAAAAAAATGGCCCAAATGAAAGAATAGATCAAGGCCCCAGGAAAAATACAACTAAGCAACAAGGAGATAGCCAACCTATCAGATGCACAGTTCAAAACACTGGTAATCAGGATGCTCACAGAACTGGTTGAATTTGGTCACAAATTAGATGAAAAAATAAAGGGTATGCTAAGTGAAATAAAGGAAAATGTACAAGGAACCAACGGGAATGGGAAGGAAACTGGGACTCAAATCAATGGTGTGGACCAGAAGGAAGAAAGAAACATTCAACCAGAACAGAATGAAGACACAAGAATTCAAAAAAAAAAAAAAAAAAAAAAAAAAAAAAAAAAAAAAAAAAAAAAAAAAAAAAAAAAAAAAAAAAAAAAAAAGAATGAAGAGAGGCTTAGGGACCTCCAGGACATCTTTAAATGTTCCAACTTCCAAATTATAGGGATACCAGAAGGACAAGAGGACGAGCAACAGATTGAAAACTTATTTGAACAAATAATGGAGGAGAACTTCCCCAATCTGTCAAAGGCAATAGACTTCCAGGACTTCCAGGAAGCTCAGAGAGTCCCAAAGAAGTTGGACCCAAGGCGTAACACACCAAGGCACATCATAATTACATTACCCAAGATTAAAAATAAGGAGAGAATCTTAGAAGCAGCAAGAGAAAAGGGGACAATTACCTACAAAGGAGTTCCCATAAGACTGTCAGCTGATTTCTCAAAAGAGACCTTTCAGGCAAGAAGGGGCTGGAAAGAAGTATTCCAAGTCATGAAAGGCAAGGATCTACATCCAAGATTACTCTATCCAGCAAAACTTTCATTTACAACGGAAGGGCAGATAAAGTATTTCTCAGATAAGGTCAAGTTCAAGGAGGTCATCATCACCAAGCCCTTACCATATGAAATGTTAAAGGGATTTATCTAAGAAATAGAAGATAAAAAATATGAACAGTAAAATGACAGCAAATTCACAGTTGTTAACAACCACGCCTAAAACAAAAGCAAAAGCCAATTAAGCAAACAACTAGAATAGGAACAGAACCACAGAAATGGAGATGGCATGGAGGGTTATCAACAGGGGAGTGAGAGGGGGAGAGAGGGGGAAAAGGTTCAGAGAATAAGTAGCATAAATGGTAGGTAGAAAATAGACAGGGGGAGGTTAAGAATAGTATAGGACATGCAGAAACCAAAGAACTTATGTGTATGACCCATGGACATGAACTAAAGGCGGGGAATGTGGGTGGGAGGGTGTGTGCAGGGCAGAGGGGAATAAAGAGGGAAAACTGGGACAACCATAATAGTAGAATCAATAAAATATATTTAAAAAATAAAATATAAAATTCTTTGGTTCAAAATAAAATTCAAACATGTGATCATAGTACACACATTTGTCAATGATGTGAATCTAGTCTATATTTTAGACTCCATTCAATATTAGTTTACTAAATAATTTGAACCTTCTCTATTAGCATGGTGTTTTGCATTTTATTTGCTCTTATTGCAGTGGACTTTCTCTTATTTCTCATTAGCAACCCTCCAAAGATTCAAGATGTAGATAAAATGTAATACTCTCTGTGAAACCTTCCTCATTTCACTCAGGCAAAGCTAATCAATTTCTCTTCCTTGCCCTTATAACACTCTGATCTTATGTCTATCATAGTACATTTCATTATTTGAGTTTCTCTAATAATGAGTTTCTGAAACTGTGAACTCAACAAGGACAGGTCCATGAGTTATTCACATCTGCATCCTCTAGCTCTTAGAACAAGATGTAAGATAGTTGTCCTCAAAATATTTGTTTAATGCTGAATAAAAATATAAATGAATGGTAAATCACTCATAAATATTATTTCAAATTATATGCCTGGCACAAGATATTTTATATGCTGTGGAGATGGGCGGCAGATGTAGTTTAAAAGGAAGGTCCACCCAGAGTTATACAATGTATTTTAAAAGTATGTGGAAAAAACAATTGAGAAACATTTTCCTTTTTTTTTACTTTATTGTTGTTCAATTACAGTTGTCTGCATACTCTCTCCTCCCCTCACCCTCCAATCCCACCTCCCTTCCCTGCCTCCCTCCCCACCCTTATTTCTGTCCATGTGTCCTCTATAGTGGTTCCTGAAAACCCTTCTCCCCATTGTCTCCTCCCCCCTCCCCCCCTGGCTATTGTTAGATTGTTCTTAATTTCAATGTCTCTGGTTAAGTTTTGCTTGCTTTTTGTTTTTGTTGATTATGTTCCTTTAAAGGTGAGTGCCCATCTACAAGTGAGTGGATCAAGAAACTATGGTACATTTACACAATGGAATTCTACACAGCAGAGAGGAAGAAGGAGCTTATAACCTTTGCAACAGCATGGTTGGAACTGGAGAAACATTTTCAATGCAATCTCTCTTGGAAAATTTCTTACGTGTTTTGGGTACAACTTGTACCTATTATGAATAGCACTGCAAGAGAAAGGACAGGTTTCAGATTCTTAAAAAAATTTATTGTTATAAAATTACAGTTGTCCCCATTTTGGCCCCATTACTCTCCTCTGCCATAACAAACCCCCACCTCCTACATTCAATCCCCCCCACCCGGTTGTCTTTGTTCATGGGTCCTTTATATGTGTTCCTTGACTTGACTTTTCCCCTTCTTTCCCCCATTACCCACCTCCCCTAACCCCTCTGGTCACTGTCAGTTTGTTCTTTACTTCCTTGTCTCTGGTTCTATTTTGCTCGCTTGTTTGTTTTTTTGATTAGGCTCCACTTACAGGTGAGATCATATGGTATTTGTCTTTTACCACCTAGCTTATTTCGCTTAGCATAATACTCTCCAGTTCCATCCATGCTGTCACAAAGGGTAGGAGTTCCTTCTTTCTTTCTGCTGCATAGTTCAAAGACATATTTTCTTCCAAAGTTCCCAAAATTAAGAATCAAAATGTTGATCAACTAAAGAATAAATACGATTTTGCCTTCAGCTTTCCACAAGTTGTCTATGAATTAATCCTCATTTTTTAAGTGAATGAATTGGTTCATGAAATCTAAAGGTCTGTGTGTTTGGATTTACACCAGAGACATTCTGCATGGCTTACCATGACAGAGTGGCTAACATTTGTTGATGCCAATGTATTTAAGCTAAGGTGCTTAAATGTGCCAAGACTTGAATCTGTATGTTACATTTAATGGATCAGTATAAATTCTCATATGTGTTTTTTACTTATAACATAATTGGAAATTTTTATGGACTAAACTTTTTCCCCTCCAAATTTATATGTTGAAGTTCTAATCCCCAGTACCTCAGATTGTGTATTTTGAGATAGGGACTATGAAGAGGAAATTTAGACTAAATGAGGTCACTAGAGTGGGCCCTGATTTATTATAACATATTCGTATAAGGAGGAGGGTTTAGGACACAAACATACACAAAGAAAGACCATGTGATGACAACAGGAAAGGATGGTCAATCTACAAATTAAGAAGAGAGGTCTCAGGTTGAAACAAACCCTGCTGACACATTGATTTTGGACTTTGGCCTCCAGAACTGTGAGAAAATAATTTTTTGTTGTTTAAGATACCTAATCGGTGGTACTTTGTTACAGTAGCCCTAGCAAATACAGGGAGATTGATTCTAACTCAAGTCTAAATCATTTTTATGAAGATAGACCTTTTGGAGACATGGCTGTAACTGATATATCTATACTTGGGAGGATCAAACCTTAACTGGTTTTTGCTGCTTCACTAACCAATTACATACTTTCATGGCAATTAAATGATCCTGAGGATTTGAGACAAAACTTCAGTGTACATCAGAATCACCTGGAGAGATGTTAAAATTTTGGATTCTAAGGCACACTTCTAATTCTCGGAGGAGACCCAGATTCTACATTTTAACGAACTTCTCAGTTACATGATGGTGGCCTAAGGATCATAATCACAGTGAGAGAAACACTAAACTAAGATCTCACTGAAATAGAAAGGATAAACAAGTTGAAACATATGTCAATTTATAAGGTTGTCCCAGAGTAACAATGAAACATGGAGTCTTCTCAGAGAGAGAGAGCCAAATTGTTTGTTCTCAATTTTCAATGATGTCATACTGGTAGCTTGACATTGGCCATAGTGAATATATATACAATAGAAATAGGAAAATGCTACAATTCAGTGCTCTTTTTTTTTCTCTCACAGAACTGGTTTCCAGTGCAATATTGGAAATAGGCAATGGCTCTCTTTTGAGTCACTGTTCTCTGGTTTTCTCTCTAACCTCTATGTGCTCGTGGTCTGAAGTTATTTGGCCTCCTCCCTATTTAGTAGAGGGGATGGAGAATGCAATAAAAATTGGTAAGGATTTTGTGAGGCTATCTAGAGAATTACAGGGGCCACCTAGTTAGGAGCAACAAGATAAAAAGCCTGGAGTCAACTTATTAATGGAAGAAGTAGACAAAAATTATTAAGCCATGATTCAAAGCCAGTGAAGTTGATACCAGGAAACATTTAAGACAAAGAAAACCAGTAATGATTCTATGAAATTAAACACATGATGCTGCTTAAGATTTTTATCTAGCAGAAAATGTAATGAACTAAAGAATGGTTGTTAAAAAAACAACTACCTACCTATGCTACTTAAGTATTTAGCATCTATGGTACCCTACCTGAGAGCTATCTATGGAAATCCCACAGGGTCCAGAATTTTCTTCTGAGCTGTGGAAAGGTGAACTCATGAAAGACTTGGTTATCTTCTGAGTGAAAATGGTATTTCAATAAAAACAAAATCACCAATAGCAAAAGTAAAACAAAATTGGAGAACCTCCTATTTTTCCTAAGAAATATATTTGTCCACATATAGTACTTTTTTTTAAAGATTTTATTTATTTATTTTTGGAGAGTGGAGAAGGGAGGGAGAAAGAGCAATGTATGGTTGCCTCTCACATGGCCCTCACTGGGGACCTGGCCTGCAACCCAGGCATGTGCCCTGACTGGGGATTGAACCGGGACCGCCTGGTTCCCAGCCCACGCTCAATCCACTGAGCTACACCAGCCAGGCCACATATAGTACTTTTTTTTATTCCCCATATTCATTGGTCTTTTTTTTTCGTTATTGTTTTTGTGTTTATTTGCTTTTTTATTGTTGTTTAAGTATAATTGTCTCCATTTTCACCCTACCATGCCTCCTAGCCCCCCTATTACCTCACCCCCACCTCCCACCCTCTAACCTACCTTCTTTGGCTTTGTCCATGTGTCCTTTATACATGTTCCTTGATGGCCCTTCCCCTATTATCCCCTATTATTCCTCTCCCCGCTCCTCTGTGGTTACTGTCAGTTTGTTCTTTATTTCAATATCTCTGGTTGTATTTTGCTTGCTTGTTTGTTTTGTTGATTAGGTTCTTCAGTGAAAATTCTAGGCAGCATAAGATCATGGCGGAGGAACATATTTGAATGGCATTGCCTGTTTCTAGGGTTGGGCCACATAATCGGATTGGACAGTTAACACCTTTAAAGAGAACTTGGCACAAATATTTGAGAAAAATACTAACCTACTATGTCCAATAATAGAAAACTAACTGTATTACATGAAGATAGCATAAAGGTTTCAAACTACATTTTTTTTACTTAAATAAAAATCTTATCTAATTATAATTGTAAAAGTAATTTATTATCATTATAGAAAAATCAGAAAATATAGCAGAGCAATCAGAAATAAATTATAATTCCTTCTAATACCACAATCTGGAAAAAATTGAAATTTGCATTTTGGCATTTAGCAATATAACTTTATTTTTCTGAGAATTCTTACAAACATATGGATGTGCATGCATGTCATGCTTTAGTAACTTTGTGTACATTACTAAACTAGAATCATACAATGAAAATTATTACATATTATTTTTCTACTGACTACATAAATATTTCCTCATGTTGCTAAATATCATTCTATAACATAATTATAAATTATATTTGATCATTTTATATGCCATACTTAATTACTTATTTAATTTTTAAAATATAATTTATTCAGGTCATGTTAGTTAATAGAATTATAAAGGTTTTAGGTGTAAAGTTCTATAACACACCATCTGTATAACGTATTGTATGTTCACCATCCCAGGTCAAGTTTCTTTCCATAGCCATTTATCCTCCCTAGCCTCTTCTACTACCCCACACACTCCTTTCCCTCTGGTAATCACCACATTATTGTCTGTGTGTATATAACATTTTTTTCTTTATCCCTTTACATTTTTCACCCAGCCCCCAAGCCCTCCTTCCCTCTGAGAGCTGTCAGTCTATTCTCTGTTTCTATGAGTCTGTTTCTATTTTGTAACTTTATTTTGTTGATTATATTCCACATACAAGTGAAATCATATGATACTTGTCTTTCTCTAACTGCTTTATTTCACTTAGCCTAATACTCTCTGGGTTCATCAATGCTGACTCAAATGGTAATATTTCCTTCTTTTTTACAGCCAAGCAGTATTCTATTGTGTAAATGCACCACAGCTTTTTATCCGCACATTTACTGATGGGCTCTTAGACTGCTTACAGATCTTGCCCATTGTAAATAATGCTACAGTGAACATAGTGGGGCATGCATTATTTCAAATCACTGTTTTAGGTTCTTTGGATACATTCCCAGAAGTGAAAACACTGGATCATAAGGCAGTTCCATTTTTAATTTTGTGAGCTAACTCCATACTGCTTTCCACAGTGGCTGTACCAATCTCTATTCCCACCAACAGTGCACAAGAGTTTCTTTTTTTCCACATTCTTGCCAGCACCTGTTTTTTGTTGATTTATTGATGATATCTGTTCTGACAGGTGTGAGGTGATATCTCATTGTGGTTTTAATTTGCATTTATCTGATGATTAGTGACCTTAAGAATCTTTCCGTATGTCTATTGGCCATCCTTATGTCCTCTTTGGAGACTGGTCTATTCATGTCCTTTGCCTATTTTTTTAATTGGATTGTTTGTCTTCCTGGTATTGAGTCATTTGAGTTCTTTATATATTGTGGAGATCAAACCCTTGTCTGATATATCATTCATAACTATCCTTCCCTCAATTTTCTCTTCACTAAGTACATTGGCCTCTTGTTGTTCCTAGAATGTCATGCTTTTCCACCTCAAGGCCTTTACAGTTACTCTGCCAGGAATGCTTTCCCCCCAGATATCTGCATAAGTGTTTTTCTTTCACATCCTCCAAAGTTCAATTCAGTAATACAAGTCCTAACCATCATATTTGAAATTTCACCCCATCCTTCAATAATCTTGTTCTTTATTCTTATATTTTTCCTCAGGGTACTTAGCACCTTATAGTATACTATACAATTTACATATTTATTCCATTTATTTCTGTGTGAATTCCCACTACAATATGAGCTCCATGAAGGCAAAGTTGTTTTTTTTTAATCTTTGAGTATAACATAATTCCTAGAATGGTGCCTGACAAAGGAAGAGCTAAATAAATATACGTAGAAAGTTGAATGAATCTCTAGATGATGATGTAAATTCAGTAGATGGTATCAGTGAGAAAAATTTTTCCAATAATTAAGAAAGTTTGTATTACTATTTATTTAGCTAAATATCTAACATGTAGTTCATATTTTCTAGTCTCTCTGAAGAACAGGATTAAAAGAGATGTGCCTATGACTATCATGTAGAATAAAAGAGTATTTTCCCCCACGCTGCAAGCCTATCACTTGGTCTTTCTTCCTGCCAGCACATCTTCCTTCCTGTCTTTTCTGTCACCATGTTAAATCTTCTAATATCCATTCCCACTTCCAATTTTATTACATTTGCTGCTTTGATGTACTTTCACCAACTGTTGGTCAATTCCCAATTTTAATTACACATTTTTATAAAATATGTGGGTTTATTATTAGGAGGCAAGAGGCAACACAACTAAACATGCTGTGCCATCTATGCATGAACTGAATAACATACAGTGACCAACCAACAAGAGACTTTGAAAGATAAGGCATTATTAATCATTGATCATAATGTGCATATGTTATTTACATAATTATTTGTGGGATGAAGAGCTAGCGGCAAAGTTTGTACTTTATGCAATTATTCATAGTTAATATAATACAGTAATAAATTTCAACTGTTATTTGATAACTGGTGTTATTTAAACTGTGGGTAACCAAAATGCAAGCATATTCTTGCAAAGCAAGGGCTGCCTATCTGTGTGTTCCATAAAAGTACTATAGATACATATATTGAATATTATACAATGTAATTTGTTTTAAATTTTTAAAAAAGATTGTTGTGCTATATTAAATTCTGCGAGGCTTACCCTTTTTACCTGTGTCATATAATAAAATTGTACAAAACACAGCATTCCAGCCAAGATGGAGGCTTAGGTAGAAACACTTTGCTTCCTCGTACAACCAAAAGAAGGATAACAACCAATTTAAAAACAACGAACAACCACAACTGACAGAAAATCAAACTGCATGGAACTCTGACAATCAAGGAGTTAAAGAAATATGTATCCAGACCTGTAGGAGGGGACTGAGACAGGCAGCTGAGCGAAGAGAACCCGTGGCAAGGTGGAGGACCATGAGTCAAAAGCAGGACTGGCTGAACAAGAAACTAAAGACTGAAAACTTCTAGCTGTAAAATACTGTGGGGATTGTGATGTTGGGAGAAATTCTGAGTCTCATAGGAGAGTTACTTGGAAAGTGAGACTAGAGGGAAGCAATCAAGCAGCACTGTTCCTTCTCTAACCCCTCCCCCACAGACAGCACCGCAATGTAGTGAGGGTTTCCCTGCCCTGGAGAATACCTGAGGTTCTTCCCCCTTACAACATAACAGGTGCACCGAGATGAAGAAATATGGCCCAAATGAAATAAGAGATCAAAAGTCCCAAAAAAGAGCTAAGCAACGAGGAGATGGACAACCTATCTGAAGCAGAGTTCAAAACACTGGCAATCAGGATGCTCACAGAATTGACTGAGCTTGGTCACAAAATGAAGGCTGCACAAAATGAAATAAGGTGAAATATGCAGGGAACCAACAGCAAAGGGAAGGAAAACAATACTCAAATCAATGATTTGGAACAAAAGGAAGAACTAAACATCCAACCATAACAGAATGAAGAAACAAGAATTCATAAAAATGAGGAGAGGCTTAGGAACATCTGGGACAACTTTAAATGTTCCAACATCCGAATCATAGGAGTGCCAGAAGGATAACAAGAGCAAGAAATTGAAAAAATATTTGAACAAATAATGAAGGAAAACTTCCCCAATCTGGTGAAGGAAACAGACTTCCCGGAAGCCCAGGAAGTCCCAAAGAAATTGGACCCAATGAGGAACACACCGAGGCACATCATAATTAAGTTACCCAAGATTAAAGAGAAAGAGAGAATCTTAAAAGCAACAAGAGAAAAGGAGTGAGTTATCTATAAAGGAGTTCCCATAAGACCATCAGCTGATTTCTCAAAATAAACCTTTTAGGAAAGAAGGGGCTGGGAAGAACTATTCAAATTCATGAAAGACAAGGACCTACATCCAAGATTACTCTATTCAGCAAAGCTATCATTTAGAATGGAAGGGCAGGTAAAGTGCTTCCTAAATAAGGTCAAGTTAAAGGAGTTCATCATCACCAAACCCTTATTATATGAAATGTTAAAGAGACTTATCTAAGAAATAGAATATCAAAAACGATGAACAGTAAAAGGACAACAGACTCATAACTATCAACAACTGAACCTAAAAATAAAAAACAAACCTAAGCAAGCAACTAGAACAGGAACAGAATCACAAAATGGAGATCACATGGAGGATAATCTGTGGGGAGGGGGAGAGCTAGAAGTGGGAGGAAGGTACAGGGAATAAGAAGCATAATTGGTTGGCATAACATAGACAGGAGGAGGTTGAGAATAGTATAGGAAACAGAGAAGCCAAAGAAGTTATATGCACAACCTATGGACATGAACGAAGCAGGGAAAATGTTGGAGGGTGAGGGGATACAGGGTGAAGGGGAGATAAAGGGGAGAAAATAATTGGGACAACTGTAATAGCATAATCAATAAAATATACTAAAAAATACAAATAAAATAATATTGTACAAAACACATGAGTGTGTTTTCAAGCTGTCTTAGTCTGTTGTTCTTTACCTATAACAAATACTCCATATTCTTTTTCTTATTTTTTATTTGTTTATTTTTAGAGAGAAGGGAAGGGAGGAAAAAGAGAAAAAAAATAAATGGATGGTTGCCCCTCCCGCGCTCCCTACTGGGAACCTGGTCCGCAATACAGGCATGTGCACTGACTGGGAATCAAACTGTCTACCCTTTGTTTTGCAGGCCAGCACTCAATCCATTGAACCACGCCAACCAGGGCCCAAATACCACATATTCTTAATTATAACAGTTCGATATTAAGTTCTGATATTGGTATCACAAATGTCCTCTTCTTGTTTTCTTAAAACTTATAAATTTTAGAATCATCTTATTAAATTTCATAAAAACAACTGTTAGAATTTTTATTTAAGTGCACCAAATATATAGTTCAGTCTTAAAGGAATGTGTCACGTTTACTACAAAAATGCTATTTTATGTAAGTACAGTATATTTTTCCACTAATATATCTTAACACTTAGTATGTTAAAACTATTTCTTTTTATTGGTGTTCAAGTACAGTTGTCTCCACTTTCACCCCACCATCACTCCCAACACACCCATCCCCACCTCCCACCCTCTCTCCTAAAACTATTTCTTTGTGTGTGTGTGTGTGTGTGTGTATTTATACTTTTATTGTGTTTTAGGCACAATAATTCCAACTGTAATTCGTCACTTTGAATAGCAGTAACACTTCTGTTTACAGGGTCAGAAAAATGTTTTAAATATGTATTTATTTATTTATTTTATATTGATGTTCAAGTAGTTATCTTCATTTTCTCCCCACCACTCCCCCATGCCCCACACATCTCCACCTCCCACTCTCAATTTTCCCCCTTTGGCTTTGTCCATGTGTCCTTTACATGTGTTCCTTGATGACCCTTCCCCTTTTCCCCATTATCCTTTTTCCCTCCCCTCAGGTTACTGTCAGTTTGTTCTTTATTTCAACACCTTTGGTTATATTTTGCTTGTTTGCTTATTTTGTTGATTAGGTTCTGCTTATAGGTGAGATCATATTGTATTTGTCTTTCACAGCCTGGTTTATTTCACTTAGCATAATGCTCTCCAGTTCTATCAATGCTGTCTCAAAGGGTAGGAGCTCCTTTTTCTTTCTGCTGCCCAGTATTCCATTGTGTAAATGTATTGTAGCTTTTTCTTTTTTAAAAAATTATTTTACTTCCTAAGATGGCGGCATAGGTGAATGCACCGTACCGCCTCGCACAACCAAATAAGGGAAAAAAACAGAAATCTAAACATCCAAACGCAGCCAGATCTGACAGAAAATCATATTGAGAGGAAGTCTGACAACCAAGGAATTAAAGAAGATACATTCATTAAGTTTGGTGAACCAGAAGGTGCAGAACGAAGGGAGAGTGCTCTGCGACCCCGCGGCAAGCAGGTGAGCAGACGGCAGGTCCGCGGTTGGAGGGGCGGTTCCCGCGCGGGGCTGAAGCACACCCAGACGGGACCGACTGAAGCTCGGTCTGCGCCCGGCTCCCACCGACCCCGGAGCGACCCCCGACCCCGGAGCGACCCCCGGAGTCAGCGCAAAGGGGCCCGAAGTGCTTGCAGGAGGCGGTGTGGGTGCGGAGAGCGGAGAAGGCGCCATTGTGCGCTCAGGCCCCGCCCCCAGAGGCTTCGGTCCCAGCACAACTACCGGGAACTTCCCTGCACAGGGGATCCCCAAGACTCCGCCCCCTGACAGTAACAGGTTCACCGAGGGGGAAAAAAATGGCCCAAAGAAAGGGACAGATCAAAACCCCAGAGCTAACTGACCAAGAGATAGCCAACCTATCAGATGCACAGTTCAAATCCCTGGTAATAAGGATGCTTTCAGAATTCGATGAAAAATTAACGAACTTGCTTGAACAGATGAGGAGAGATCTGCAGGGAACCAATAGAGATAAGGAAACTGGGACTCAAAT
>PVJI01015545.1:0-40829 GCA_004026765.1 Micronycteris hirsuta
CCGGCTGGGAACCAGAGGGTCCCGGTTCGATTCCCAGTCGGGGCACATGCCTGGGTTGCAGGCCAGATCCCCAGGAGGGCCACGTGAGACGCAACCATACATTGCTCTTTCTCCCTCCCTTCTCCTCTCTCTAAAAATAAATAAATAAAAAATCTTAAAAAAAAAAAGAATATTCTAATAGAAATCACCCCTTACAGTCACCCAACTCTAGAGCTGGATGGGGCAATGGACAACATGTAGTACCACCTATTTATTTTATAGATAAGAAAGGACATACTTGACAGGAAGACACATTTGACATATATAGACAGGCTTGTAGGTAAAGTGCCTAGCACAGTGCCTGGCAATCAGTAGGTGTTCAATAGATAGTAATTTTTATGATTATTTTGAAGTAACTTATCCAGAAGTTGATTAGTCACCAAATAAGATAAGCATCCATGACTTTTAATGCCCAGTGTAGCTTTTTTTTCTTTTATTTTTTCTTCTATGGCACATTCAAGATGAAGAACACCAGAAACCACTGAAAGAAGGAGGAAGATAGAAGAGTTACTTCGTTTCTCTCTCACACAAAGCCAGCCACCGCCCTTGGTACCCAAAGTAGGGGAAACTATGATAGAAGAAAAATGTTGGAATAAGCACTGCACAAGACATTTGGGGACCCAGATATTTGGATGTTGGTCCACCATTAATCAACTCAGTTATCTAACAAGCGTGGGTGCCAGCTTACTCACCTATACAACTAGAGATTTGGAAAAAGTAATCTCAGTTTCCTTCCAACTCCAAAATTCTATGAAAGTAGTTTCTGCTCTTAACACCACAGTAGCTTTCTTCATAAGAGAATAATTGAATCTATGAAAAATTTTATAGGGCAAAAGTCACATTAAAGCTGAGAGCAAGGAAAGACATGAGAGTTGGCTTCAAATATTTGAAAAACTCTCTAATCCTGGAGCGGTTAGACTTCCTTTGTGTGCGGCTCTAGAGGACAGAAATAAGACCAAGGAGGAAAAGTAACACAGGCAGTTTCCTCTCAATACAAAACAGACTTATTTTCATGCATTTTGGGGGCTCCTTTATTACATGCATATCTGTTTATAACTGTTAAGTCTTCCAGATAAATTGACTTTTTATCATTATAAATTTTTTTTTCACCCTAGTAACATTTTTTTGTCTTAAAGTCTATTTTATCTGGTATTAGTACAGCTACTTCAGCTCTCTTTGGTTTAGTGTTTGCATGGTATATACTTATTCATCTTTTTACTTTAAACTTATTTGTATCTTTGAATTGAAAGTTTGTCTCTTGTATACAGGTACAGTTGAATCATGATTTTTAGAAGTCTATTCTGCCAGTCACTTCCCTTTGACTGTTTAGTCCATTCATATTTAATATAATTACTGAAAAGGTAGGATCTATGTCTGCCATTTTGCGATTTGCTTTTTATACATATTATGTCTTTTTTGTTCTTTTCTCCATTAATGTCTGCTTTTGTGTTAAATAGTATCATATAGCGTGTCATTTTTAATTATTATTATTTTTTAATCCTCACTGAAGGATATGTTTACTGATTTGAGAAGGGAAGAGAGAGAGAGAGAGAGAGAGAGAAAAGAGAGGGAAACATTAATCTGAGAGACAAACACTGATTGGTTGCCTCCTGCACACCCCCCAGCTGCGGATTGAACCCACAAACTAGGTATGTGCCCTGGCTGGAGATTGAACCTGCAGCGTTTTTGGTATACAGGATAATCCTCCAACCAACTGAGTCATTGGCAGGGCTAGTGTGTCATTTAAATTTTCTTGTTCTAATTCTTTTTTAAAAAAATTATTTTCTTAGTGGGTGTCACGGGGATTACAAATAACATCTTAAAACAATGTAGTTTGAATATCAACTTAATTTTAATAATATGCAAAAAATTTTACTCCAATACAGCACTGTTCTTCTCATTCTTTTGTGCTATTATTGTCATACAAATTACATTTTACACATTATAAGCCTATCAAAACAGTTTTATAATTATTGATTTATGTAACTTGCTTTTAAATTAGATAGAAGAACAACGTTGTTACCAAAAAAGGGAAAAAAAACCCCTTACATCTATAATGTCTTTTATATTTACCCATGTAGTTACATTTATCAGTGTCTTTTATTTATTTGTGTGGATTTGAGTTGCTCTATAGTCCTTTATTTAAACCACAAGAACTCCTTTTAGCATTCCTTATAAAGAAGGTCTGCTAGCAACAAATTCTCACTTTTTGTTTATTTGAAAATGTCCTAATTGTGCCTTCACTTTTTTTAAATCCTCAACTGAAGATATGTTTTTATTGACTTTTAGAGAGAGGAAGGGAGGGAGAGAGAGAGAGATAAAGAAACATCAATGTGAAAGAGAAACATTGATCAGTTGCCTCCTGTACACACCCCAACTAGGGATTGAACCTGCAACCCAGGAATGTGCCCTGACTGGGAATTGAACCTGCAACCTTTCAGTGTACCAGAGAATGCTCTAAACTACCAAGCCACCCAGCCAGGGCACGCCTTCATTTTTGAAGGATAATCTGGCAGATACAGAATTCTTGGTTGATAGTCTTTTTCTTTCATCACTTTAAAGATGTCATCCCACTGCTTTCTGGCTTCCATGACTTCTGATAAGTCAACTAATAAATTTATTGAGGTCCACTTGTATATGATAAGTTGCTTTTTTCCTTGCTGTTTTTAAAAGTCTCTCTTTTGAACGTTTGACTATGATGTATGTATTAATGATGTCCTTGAGTTTATTCTACTTAGAGTTTGTTGAGCTTTTTGAATGTATAGATTAATGTTCTAAGATAAATTTGGGAAGTTTTCAGCCATTATTTCTTCAACTATTCTTTCTGCCTTTTGCTCTGTTCTCCTTCTGTGACTCCCATTGTGTGTATGCTGGTATGCTGGATGGTGCCCACAGGTCTCTGACACTGCTCATCTTTCTCCATTCTTTTTTGTTTTTGTTCCTCAAACTGAATAATCTTAATTGACTTATCTTCAAGTTAGCTGATTCTTTCTTCTGCTAGTCCAAATCTTCTATTGAGACCCCTTAGAGAATTTTTCCTTTTACTTGTATCATAATTTTCTACTCCAGAATTTACATATGATGGTTCTTTTTAATAATTTGTCTCTTGGTTGATATTTTCTATTTCTTAAACTGTAATTCTTTAGAGATAGTTTCCTTTAGTGATTTGAACATCTTTATTTTTGAAATAACTAATTTAAAGATTTTGTTTAGGAAGGGCAATATCTGGGCTGACTCAGGGATCATTTCTATTGATTGCTTTCTTTTCTATGTACAGGACATTCTTCCTATTTCTCTGTGCATCTTATAATGTTTCATTGAAAACTAGACGTCTTAAATTATATAAGGTACTAACTCTGCAAATCATATCTTCCATGCATTTCTGGGTTTGTTGTTCCTGTAGCTGCTGTTGATGCTGCAGTGTGTTTACTTAGTGACTTTACTGAATGAATTCCATAAAGTCTGTATCCTTGGTCAGGTGCAAACACTGAAGTCTCTGTGAAGTTTGTTTTATAGTCAGCTAATGATTAAACAGAGATTTCTTCAAATGTTTCAACCAATAAATCTCCTAGTCTTTGCCGTGTGTGTGTGTGTGTGTGTGTGTGTGCGCACACGTGCACCTTCAGCAATCTGACAGGCAGTTTACAACTCTGCCTTAACTATCACTTTCTGCTTGCACAGAGGCTTAAGGTCAGCTCGTGGTGAGTACTTCCCAAGGACATATCAGAGCTTTTCAAAGCCCTATGGATACCACATTTCCCAGAGTTTCATTTGACTTTTTTTGGACAGCCTCTTGTTAACTGCAGTGGGTATCGCCATCTCAGGTAGTTGAAATATTGAACAATTGCCACTGATTTGGATAAATCTGCTGGAGAAAGGCTATTCTCAGAGAGCAAGCTCTGAGTCAGATCAAGTGATGACAGGCGCTGAGAAGGGGGCTTTTCAGAAAACTGCTAGAATCAAATAAGGACATTTCTCTGCCTTTAAAAGGGCATAGAAGTTTGAAAAGGTAATGGAACCAAGGGAAAATTACTTGGAGAGGCAAATCACAGGCAGTGGTAGTGTGGTAAAAAAAGCAACAAGTTCAAAAATCCTAAGTGGGAAAAGTCTTAAAACAGAAATGCGCAGTAAGAAGTATCTAAGGCCCAGCAAAGATGCAGAGGTAGATACACTTTTCTTCCTTGCACAACCAGAAGAAGCACAACAACAAATATAAAAACAAAAAACAACCAGAACTGCCAGAAAAACTGAACTGTATGGAAGTTCGACAACCACGGAGTTAAAGAAGAAACATTCATTCAGATTGGTAGGAGGGGCAGAGATGGGCAGCCAGGGTGGAGAGGACTCGCAGCAAGGTGGTGGCTGCAGGAAAGGGCAAGGCAGCAGCTGGAAGACTGGGCAGTCCCACATTTGTGTGCGGATAAACTAGGAGGAACAACTGGGGAGCAAGACAGACCACACAACCTAGGGTTCCAGTGCAGAAAAAGAAAGCCTCAAAACCTCTGACTGTAAAAAACCTGTGGGGGTTGAGAAACTCTCAGCCTCACGGGAGAGTTCATTAGAGTGACCCACAGGGTCCTAAAACATACACAAACCCACCCACCCGGGAATCAGCACCAGAAAGGCCCAATTTGTATGTGGGTAGCAGAGGAAGTAAATGAAAGCTAGCTGAAAGCTGAACAAGTGGCATTCTTCCCTCGTGGACCCCTCCCCCACATACAGCACCACAAGGAAGTGGGCTTCCCCACCCTGGTGAATACCTAAGCCTCCACCCATTACAATATAACAGGTGCGCCCAAAGAAATATGGCACAAATGAAAGAACAGATCAAAGCTCCAAAAATAGAAGTAAGCAACGAAGAGATAGCCAACCTATCAGATGCAGAGTTCAAAACACTGGTAATCAGGATGTTCACAGAAATGGTTGAGTATGGTTGCAAAATAGAGGAAAAACTGAAGACTATGAAAAGTGAAGTAAAGGAAAATGTACAGGAAACCAACAGTGACAGGAAGGAAACCAGGACTCAGATCAATGATTTAGAGCAGAAGGAAGAAATAAACATTCAACCAGAACAGGATGAAGAAAAAAGAATTCAAAAAAATGAGGAGAGGCTGAGGAACCTCCAGGACAACTTGAAATGTTCCAACATCCGAATGATAGGGGTACCAGAAGGATAAGAGGAAGAGCAAGAAATTAAAAATTTATTTGAAAACAAGATGAAGAACTTCCCCAATCTGGCAAAGGAAATAGACTTCCAGGAAGTCCAGGAAGCTCAGAGAGTCCCAAAGAAGTTGCACCCAAGGAAGCACACACCAAGGCACTTCAGAATTACATTTCCCAAGATTAAAGATAAGGAGAGAATCTTAAAAGCAGCAAGAGAAAAGGAGACAGTTACCTACAAAAGAGTTCCCATAAGACTTTCAGCTGATTTCTCAAAAGAAACCTCACAGGCAAGAAGGGCTGGAAAAAAAGTATTCAAAGTCATGAAAGACAAGGACCTACATCCAAGATTACTCTGTCCAGCAAAGCTATCATTTAGAATGGAAGGGCAGATCAAGTGCTTCCCAGATAAGGTCAAATTAAATGAGTTCATCATCACCAAATCCTTGTTATATGAAATATTAAAGGGACTTATCCAAGAAAAAGAAGATGATCAAAACTATGAACAGTAAAATGACAACAAACTCACAACTATCAACAACTGGACCTAAAAAAAAACAAAAAACAAAAATGAACTAAGCAAACAACTAGAACAGGAACAGAATCACAGAAATGGAGATCACATGGAGGGATATCAGCGCAGAGAGGGTACAGGGAGGAGAGGGAAAAGTACAGGGAATAAGAAGCATAATTTGTAGGTACAAAATAGACAGGGGGCAGTTAACAACAGTATAAGAAATAGAGAAGCCAAAGAATTTATAGGTACAACCCGTGGATGTGAACTAAAGCGGGGGCGGGGGATGCTGGTGGGAGGGGGATGCAGGGTGGAGGGGATAAAGAGGAGAAAAAGTGGGACAGCTATAATAGCATAATCAATAAAATATACTTTAAAAAAAAGAAAATTTTTAAATCAAGTTGTACAGAATAAACATGTACATCTGTTTGTATGTTAACCATACCTCAATAAACTGGCCTAAAAATAATAATAATAATAAAAAAGAAGTATCTAAGGCTATTCAGAGAACAAAGTGCATTTGTGAAATAGAATATAATATTGACAGGAAAAGCCGGAAGAACAGAGAAATCGTGATGATACAGTGTAAATTAAAAGAATCCCTGCCTAGACTTTGTTTCCTTAGTTTCAGGACTGAAGGGGACTACTTTCATTCTCACGTCACCACTGCCAGGCTGTGTGGTTGTGAGTGTAAGTGTCTGTCTCACAGACTTTTAGGAAAGAATTGGAGTTTATTTTACAAATTTTAATATTTACATACTTCCTTCCTGATTTTTAGAAACTATATCTAGCACTTCTTCAGCTTAATTAATTTTTAAAAAAAATTGATGCCTTTTTATTTTTTTTATTTTTTTTTAAAGATTTTATTTATTTTCAGAGAGAGGAGAAGGGAGGGAGAAAGAGAGGGAGAGAAACAGCAATGTATGGTTGCCTCTCACATGGCCCTCACTGGGGATCTGGCCTGCAACCCAGGCATGTGCCCCAACCGGGAATCGAACCGGGACCCTCTGGCTCCCAGCCCGCGCTCAATCCACTAAGCTACACCAGCTGGGCAAATTGATGCCTTTTTAAAACTTAAAGACCATTATAATATTTGTAAAATTATAAGTTTGATATGTTGCAGTTTTTCTAATACTCATTAAAATAAACCTCAAACTATTGAAATACAAAATAGTCCTCCATGTGCCCACTACCCGACTTGGGTAAGCAAGGATTCAATGTGTAAAGTTTCTTCTGCTTCTGAAATTGTGTGACTGGGTTTCCCCTGTCCCTTCTACTCAGGTTACCTCTTATTCCAAGTCTCTCTGGAGACAAGGGATCTGGACATTAGAAGAGACTGGTATGAGATTAAACCCTGTTGGCAGCAGCCTCCGCGTGATGGACCCATGGCGGGGGAGACTTCCCAGAGCTGAGATCTGATACAGAAATGTTGACACTTTCACAGAGTATATGAAATGCATTCATCATTTCATGAAGTCCTAGGGCTGGGAGAACACAACAAATAGAGTTTAATGAAAACAATAAACCTCACTTACCTGTCTTTAAGGGCCTACTGTCTGCTAGGACACTTTGCTAAGCACACTACAAAACTTTATTCCTTACAACCACTCTGCTGGGTAGAAATATTCCCATCTTACAGATGAGGAAACCAAGGGTCAAAGAAAAATACTGACTCATCAATCCCCTCTCAACATCCCTAGTTTCCTGGTGCTTTATTTGATCCCTAAAGGTGCCTCTTGCCACACTGGGATGGTTTGAAGAGAAGGCTCATGACAGGAGCTGAAATATGCCTCCTTCCAACGTTTCATTGGAGATGCTGGTTTTGTTCCTCAGGGCCACCGAACACGGATAAGGAGCGATCGTCCACAGTTTAATTCACTCAATGCATAGATGAGAAAATGGGGTGCAATTGGGGGTTTTATTAATAAAAGTAGCTTCCAAAAGATGGGATAAACATTTTGTATTTCCCGTCCAGACAGGCAAGTACTGGAGGATGCTTGCTGTAGAAAAGTGGGGTGAGGGAAGGTCCATGGGCCTAGTGTGTCCCACCGTAACCCCCTTGACTGTCTGAAGGTTTCTTAAGTTGCTCCAAGTTTTCTCATTAGCCTTGCATGAAGAAGGGCCACACGTTAAGGTGGATATCCGTGAACTCTTCAGGATCCAGAGGAGGGTGGCCTGCTAGTGAAGGGCTAGTGTCCGACTGAATGGCTGACGACAAAGGGTCGTCTAGCCTGGGGGAGGATGGATGAGGGGACGGCATCCTCAAATATCCGACCAGCTGTCAGCATTGGTGAGCGAGAGGGCCACTTCTGCCTCGTTGCAGTGGCCAGAGACACCGTTTCTGGGCAGAAACTGCCAAGGAGCAGCCTCAGCTGGCTGCGTGACCTTTAGTAAGTTATGTAACCTTCCCATCTCCAGGATCCTAATGGCATATGGTTCTTGGGAAGCTCCTCTAAGGCAAAGGACGTAGCTCAAGGCCCACAAATGGTAAGCAGACACCAGTATTGCTAAGTTTAGATGCAGATAAAGCATCCTGTTCAATCTAAGAAAGCAACATATAAGCTGAGAATTGATAGACAATGAGGTTACCTCATAAGACATAAGTTCTTTATCAGTAGAAATATTTGAGCAAAGACACCACCTTTAGGGATGTTCTAAAGGGGTTCCCCTGTGATAGACAGGGCTGTGGACTGGGAGACCCATGGGCTCCTTCACAAGCCTAAAATGCTGTATTCTCATATAGATCTTGCCCCCAGCTCGTCGCACAGCAGGAACTAGAACTCCCTTCCCCGATCTAAGTCCAGTGCACTCTCCACGCCGCCCTGTGCCGTATTTTCCAAAACGTTATATAGGACGCTACCTAGAATCCGTCCCAAATGTAATTGCTTATTAATTACTACAGTTTTCTCTCCTTCAGTAGTCACACTTTAAGAGGGAAACATGTCTATAAACACAAATTTGTAAAGGAAATAATTTATAGCTAAATGGATTTTATTGGCACACGAAGGACCTCAATGCATGAAGTTTCTCACACATTCAAAGTAATGAAAGTGGGGAAGAAAAGTGGGCACAGCAGAAAGCTGTACTGTCCCTGGTGCCTAGAACATGCCAGAAAGCAAGCAGGGACATCTCGTCTGAAGTTGCAACTCTAGGAACTTTGCTTTACTTCGTTTTCACCAAAAGATCCACCCGATGCTCCATGACTTCCGTGTAGCTCCCGATGAGCTCATTACATGAGTCCCACAATGCTCTGAGCGGTCACTTAGTCACCTAAAGAAGGATCTGCAAATTAGGGGCCATTCAAAACTGAGTGTCTATGTGTGCTCCAATGGGGGTTGTGTTGGAGGTGTAGGAATAGGCATTCGGTTAGTTTAATTTCTGCGCTGGGATTAACTTAAGCAACCTGGAACAGTGATATATTCCACATATTTGTACATTCCATATAATTTTGAAAACTGCCATTCTATTCTATTGACTTAGGGTAAGGGAAACAGCATTCTTCGCCATCTGACAGCATGCATTGTGTTTACCTACAGAAGAGACTAAAGTTAAAAGGTTGCAACCTGTGATGAGTTAATATCTCCCAGATACCTAGGGAGTGAGAATATACCTAAATCCACAATTTAAGAATTGTTTTGTAAAACATAAAATATATAAAAGATGCTATAAGATATGATTTCTATTTTTATGATGATATTCATAAAGCCATTTGGAACTTTAGAAATCTAGAGTTGAAAGGGAAGTTAATGTCTTTTAGTACAGCTAGCTAAATTTTGTAGATGAGGAACTTCAGAAATAAAAACATTTAAGTGACCCCCGGGTTGCAGTGCTGGTTGGTGGTAGGGTAGGAACTGGATGCAAGTATTCTGACTTCTAGCCTATTACCATTTACTTCACCAACGTGGTGCCCATGACAAGGGCAGTATTTTCTGCATCAATTTTAAGAGACATCCAGACTAATAATCAGTGGTCTATGTTCTGCTCTGCCAATGTCTAGGTGACCCAGGACAAGTAAATGAGCTACCCTGACATCAGCTTCCCTAGCCAAAGGAGTGAAACACTAATCAATACCCTGTCAGATTCAGGGTGGGCTCGTTCAGACAAGAAACAGATGCTCTGGGAAATACAGCTACTCAAAGAAAGGAATGCTCTCAGAAGGGTGAACTAAGAAAGCTGCTCTATCTTTGGCTACTTTAAAAGGACTAATAACAAACTCCAAACATGTGACCCAGACATTCAGCCAACTGGTAGTTCCAATAGATTATAAACAAATTAAGGACATAATTTAAGAACATAATAAAAATACTATGTAAACCAAGTCATAATTACTTGATCAGACTAGTTTTAAAGAGCAGGTAAACTTTCATGTCCCTGGTGTAAGGTAGGCTGTGTAACATGGATAAAACATGCCATTTCACTCTTTGCCCTTTATTTTCTGGTTTTGGTTTGTTTTTTAAGCATTTGCTTATGGGATATTAATTCTTTCCCACATTTAACCACTGAACAATGTGCTTCTTAGGGACAGGGACTGCAGTATTCGACTCTTTTCCTTCCTGCCTGCTTTTTAAAACACTCACCGAATAACTGCGTGCCCACTACATGCCCATGCCCAGCACACTGCTTGGCACATGTTGAACACTCAGTTTCTATCAAATAAATTAATGAATAAATCACAAAAGCCAAAGGCATTTCTAAAGCACAGAAACCTTGGTGTGCTGCATTTGACTCCTCCATTAAAACCATTTAAATTCTACCTTACGAATCCGAAGCACGCCCCCGGCGTGTTCTGGAGGGTCTACGTACAGACCTGTGATGTTATCAGCTTAACACATATGTGATCGCTCAGCCTGAATAACCTGGATGAATACTATATAGAATTTCAACCTCAGGCTCCCAGGCACAGAAGGCATATTCTATGACTGGTCAAAATGTCATGAGGTTCTACAGTCTATTCTCCTGTTCCCAAACATGCCTGTATCTAATCTATGGTAGAGAATAAGGCTTTCCTAGATCTAAAAGATTTCCACTCAGCAGAACTTACAAGGAGCCTAGGTAAAGACTTACAAGGAGCCTAGGTAAAGGCTTACGTGTCTGGACGAAAAGTCAGACTTTGGTTTCTTAAGGTAAGTATGGTTTTCATCCCAAGTGGAGCAAATTTCACTGGAGTGCCATTACCGACTGACTTAAATCATTTGCTAGATGACATAAAATTGCTGGTAATTACACTATAAAGAGTAATTTTATGAACTTTTCTTGTACAAAGGCAAGTAAATTTAAGCCTTGTTCAGTATTCTATTAGGGAAATTTTACATTAGATATACCATTTTATTTAAAAAGAGAAACATTAGAAGAATATATTTCCAGAAGTAGGGGGCAGAAAAACTTGCTATTTACCAGTTAATTGGAATCACACCAAAGAGATCTCTTGTGCTGCCCCTTGAAACGACCAAATTTCCTGAGTTTAAATGATTTCAGGGAGACCCTCACACAAAACGGCCTGCATACGTCTAACCTATGATCTAGACTGCTCTCTCAAAATATTTTTTTAAAAATAATGTTTCACAATCCTGCAAAAACTGGTGTCCATGGGATGCCAGATGTAAAACATTTCACCTGAAACCTTATGTAAACTAACCCAGATCATTTGCTTCAGACATTTTCCTTGACACCAGGAGAGAGTCTGGGTCCCGGGTTTGCATTTGCTTGAAGAACTAGGGGCTCTCAAAAACGGAAACATATGTGGGCACGATGAAGGAAAGAATTTGGAAATTAGGCAAAGAAAGTCTTTTGTTCTTTTTTAGTCCTATGTGTTTTTTCTTCACCTAAGCTATAGGTTATGTTAAATTTTGGTGACTTTTTATTTTCAAAAGCACAAAATTGAGTGCTTTTGCTGTTATTTTCCAGGACAAAAACCTGACTTTAGAATCCTTAATTTCTTAACAATTTGATGACAATTTTTAAAGAAAAATAAAGCGAAGGCTCACATACACACTCACTAACAAAAAAGAAGACAAAGAGGAATTATCATCATCATCATCAACATCATCATCATTAAATAGGGCTTGAAGGAACTTTACCTCTGCACATCACAAGAAATAATTATTTGGTTTATACCAAATAGTGGGGCCGCTGATGGGGCCACAAGGGGAGTGTGATATGAGATGGCTAACAGCAGAAATAAATGAGAATTTTTAGCTCTGATTTCACCTTCCACACAAACTCCTCAGCTCTGGATATGCGCTTTTAGAAGTTATTTACATAATGCATAGGTACACACTTTGCTTCAAGTTCATGTAAGAGCAGATGCCCGTACTTTAGGCTGAGCAAAGAGGAAATGCATTCTTCCTAAGAGTCTAAACCCAACTTGGCTTGGGTTGTCTAGCATACTTACACAAACTGCCTGCTTTCAGGTTAATCCTAAAACAGAGAGAAATATCTCTCCAGAGGTGCACATTTTGAAGATTATTAAAACTTTCAAAACAACCTGTTTCACATTTCAAAACTCATTCCTTTTAATGCCAACAAAAGACCACCAAGAAAATAACTTTAGAAAAATGTTCAGTCTGCCTCCTGGTAATTGCCACCAGGGGAAAAAAAAAAAGCCTCAACAAGAAAACTATTTCTCCAGTTTTTGTTAATTAGTTTTTAAATGTTTGGAGAATATGAATCCAGCATGTTGTAGAATTATGTTACAGACTGTACTAACAGATGCTGGCAATCCTTGTGTTTAGAGATAGAAAAACACAATATGAAATAAGGAATATTTATTAGAAATATTTTACATCGCTTCAATTTGGTTGTGACTTTGGTTATAGAGCTGCATAAAACCCTGAAATTGAAAGAATATTCAATCATACTAAGAAAGTGGACATTTTAAAGAGAAATGAGTGTTTGAGCTTTGACAAAAGTGTTTTAAAAAAACAAATTAAAAATGACTGTTGCTCAAAAACAATTCTGATGGGGGTAGTCTTGACATTTTACTAAGAATTCAGATCTATGAAGTCCTAACTTGACCTTCCGCAACTTATACGTCTGAAATTAGGCAGGAGCGAAATTTAAAGGACACATGTCTTCTTGGTTTTTTAAATACTTCCTTTGGTTCCAGCTCTTTTTTCTTCAATAACGTATATATATTTTTTTCTGTCTTCGTACACACGAACCAAGGGTCCTTCAAATCAGGCACCAAAAAGCAAGCACTGAAATTCACTTCATTCACACTGAGCATCCACAGCAAGTATTGACATTTTTATTAATTTTAACTTTCTTTTTTAGAAGAAACACAATAAAGTCACTTGGGTTAGATCAGCAACTATTAAACGAAAAAGAAATAAATAATAGGTTAAAAATAGAGCGACTGCGTTGAAATGAAGGAACAAAGCGCTGCCCATAACCAAACTCTGTCGTCGTAAAAAAGAAATATTTCCACACTTGAAATCTGATTCTAACAGAAAGCTTCTTAACATTTGAAACAAATAATTCCAACTCAAATCCACATTTTCAAAGAAGCCTCTAGCTTTCTGCATCTGACTCTTGCCACAACTTCTTTATCTCCTGAGGTAAAAGCCAGTTCACACTTCCTAGTTTTCTCCCAAGCCTTCCCACTGAAGCCCCTTGTACATTTCAGCAGCATCTTAGAATTCCACTGTGGCTTTAAAAATGACATATTTCAGATAGTACCCTCTAGACTGAAAGATTAAAACAACTGCCCAAGTTCCAGGGAAACGAAGGTGCGCGGGCTCGCTCCGCAGCTGCGGGGCTCAGCCCCGCGGCCCGGGAGGGTCCCTGCCAGCCCCGCACCGGCCCCAGCGCTGCCGGCGGCGGCCGCGGAGCGCCCGCGCCGTCGCCCATCTATTCGTGGCACTCTTTCGACAAGCGTGTTCGTAGACGAATTTGCTCCTAACACTGCGAAATTGGCGTAATTTTGCTCACATCCATCCTCGCAAGACAGATCTTTCACGTCATTATCAGAGTCTCCACCGACTCTGCTGGGACTTAAACAGTGAGTGGGGCGGGGCGCAGGGAGGAGCTGGTCTCGCGTGGGGCGCTCCCGGTGTGGAAGCGGACGCGGGGCCCCCGGACGGGGCGAGGCGAGCGCCCGGCGACGGTGTCGCGTCCCGCAATCGCGATACTCGGGCTGCTGCCGCTACCGAGCGGAACTGGACCGCAAACCAAAGAAATACGCCTTTTTCCGAGCCCAGGGTGCTGCCGATTTCAAAGTAAATTAAACAAACAAACAAACTTCCAGGGGGTGGGAGGGGGCCGGGCGCGGGGGCGCCGGGGGCAGCGACGCGCGGCGGGACAGACTCAGCCCGCTGCGCCCGCGGGTCGGCGGGGCCCGCGGCCGGTGCGCCCACCGCCGCCCCGGACACGCGGCCTCCGCCCCGGCGCGCCCCGCCGGCCCCCTCCCCCGCCGCTTCCTCCGGCTCTCCCAGCCCCTTCCCCCACGTGTGGGTGACGTCAAAATTCCGCGAAAAAGCCGCGTGGTGGCTCCCGGCGCGGAGGCGCGATCCCGCCGCCCGGAGGCCCCCGCCCGGGGCGCGCGCGGGCGGGCGGGCGAGGCACCGAGGCAGCGCCGCGCGCACGCCGCGAGCCAGGCGCCCCCCGCCCCAAATCGCTCCGGGAAATTAACTTTTATAAAGCGAATGCATTTCCAGAGCTATTTTCAGCCGCGTGAGGCGTGTCCTACATCTGAATCAGACAGGAAGAGGGGGAAGTTCGGGTCTTTCTACTTTTTTATTTTTTTTATTTTCGCAAGGGCGGGGAGGACGAGGCTAGGTGGGCGAACAGACGGCAGGCGCAGTGCTCCCTGACCCACGCCTATCGCATCTGCTGCCCAGGCTCGCGGCCCCGGCCCGAGCTGCCGCGCGCCGCCCGTGCCCCCCGCCGCCGCCGAGCGCCCCGGGGACGTGGCGGGTGGGGGTCGGCGGCGGCCACGGGGCCACCGGAAGCCCATTCCCACCTAAAATCGCGTCGTCCAGCCTTCGGGGAAGACCCCCGCCAGCTCGTTCCTACCACCCACCTTCCCCTGTGCTTTCCAGTTGCCGACCTTCCCCTCCTTTTCTTTGGCACATTTTTCTAGTTTGCTCTTACTTCCTTCTTACTGTGCACCTCCCCGCCCCCCAGCCCTCCTCCTGCACTTCCTCCTGTTCCTCCCCGGTATTCCAGGACCCCGAAGCCGGGACTGACATCTGTCGCCGTGTACGCTTTCTGTAACCGTCGGGTTTTCGGTTTTGGTTGTCTGATCGTCCATCCCTCAAAGGAGAAACACATACACAGTTCTAGTCTTCGGGGGAGGCAGGGGAAGGCAAGGGCCCCCATTCCTGAGCCTGAGCTCACTCCCCTCCCCCATCTTGGCCTGAGAGACCGGACGCGGGGGCGGCGGGGCTCGAACTCCCGCGCCTCTGAAGCTTGGAGGCGATGGCGGGATCACCTGGCTGGGCGGCATCCGCCAGGTGAGGCTAGGAGTACATGCGAGTAACGTTGCAAGTTCCTGCAGAAATGTGCCTATAAACACCCAGCAGCCGGCTGCACCCTGCACCTACAGGGATTTGTACACTTTCCAACTGAAACTCCAAAATGCAAAGAGTAAGGAGCGAGGAGTCGGCAAGGGAGGGAATAAAAATCCAATAAAAATTGCCTTCACTCAAGTTTATCATTGATCCTACAAAGGGCAGGATGTTTTTTCCCGTAAGGGGTGAAAAAGGGAGAAGGAAGAACCAACATTCTTTTTTTTTTTCTTTTTCCCCCCTATCCCTCCCCCCTCCAGTACCTAGTTTTTACTTCAAAGCCTCAGCACAAGCTCTTGGTTTTTCTCTAAACGTAAGTCTACACTCAAAGAAAACGCGCACTTTTGCCGAGGAGGCAACGTGCATTCCCCCCCGCGTACTAGGTGAAGTGCTTTTTACGCAGAAAAAAATTAAGATTTTAACACATGGTCAGAGTTGCGATGAAAAGGGAATACTCGGTTTCCAACCCGAGCCTCCCGGAGACCTTCCTGCCGACCCCCGCACCCCGCCGCGCCCACCCCACGCGCTGGAGCCCGACGCGGGCCGGGGGCTGCTCGGTGCGAAGCCGACGCGCGGGAGCAGCCCCTGGTAGGAAGGGGAAGTGAATGGGGGAACTTGCAAGGGCGAGCCTGCCACGCGGGAAGCGTCGGAACTCGTGGGTCTCGGTGAACTGAGCAGGGGCAGTCCACGCGCGCCCCTCCCCTTCGCAGCCCCCCTCTGCCCCCTCCCCGCTCCCCAACGGAATTTTCTCTACAAAGCGAGGCGGGGGTGGGGGTAGGGGCGGAGGGAAGGGGCGAGAGGGCCAGAGACTTGAGGGTTCGCCACCCAGGGTTTCTCCCCAGCGCAGGCGAGGCCCAGAGGACGACCACCCGCCTCTTCCCCGCCCCCCTCCAGGAGACCCCGGGCTGGGGATGCTTTCCCTGCGGGGAGGTGGAGAGAGGACCGCGCCGGTTGGTTATCGAGAAGCTGGAAACTTCTGTCCTTGCCTGTTGGGGGTAGATTTATACTTTAAAAATACCTCTCTTAGCCCCCACCCACCAGCAGCTTTCTTTGATCCGTTCAAAGGTGGCTGAGGTTAAGTTTGAGTATTTCCTTTATGGGGGTCTTAAAATGTAAGTTAATGTATTTGCCCAGAGTGACTCAAAAGCTCGAGTCGGGAAGTCCGAGCTGAGTGAAATCAATAGGTGATTGTCAGGGACCGACTGTGTTCCGGGGCGCCGTGCGCTCAACCCCGCGTGTCACCACTTTGCGTTTGTCCTCGCGCATGTTTCATTTTGAGTTTGCAATTTGGGGTTTTCATTGAGCCTTTTTGCTTCCCGAAAGCTAATGGCTTCCACAGCAATTAGACATTTTCCTCGCCAGTCTCTTCCCTCCCCTTTCTTTCCATACAGTAGGTCGGACGCTAATTCCCGCGGCTATTGATAAGGTCGGAGGCGCCCGGCCTCCCCAGCCTCGCCCGCCGGGCCCCGCTCTACCTCCGCCCTGCCTTGGCTTCCTTTTGATGTAGCGGGGAACTCGTCCTACTAAAAAAAAAAAAAAAAAAAAAAAAAAAAAAAAAAAAAAAAAAAAAAAAAAAAAAAAAAAAAAAAAAAAAAAAAAAAAAAAAAAAAAAAAAAAAAAAAAAAAAAAAAAAAAAAAAAAAAAAAAAGAAAAAGAAAAAAAAAAAGAAAGGAAAAAAAAGTAATCTGCCCGGTAACAATCAGCGCGCAGTAGCAGGAGCCCCAGAGCCATTGGCTATGCAAATAGAGGGAGGGGAGAGGGCGCCCCAAACTCTTACTCACCCTTTTAAAGCGATATCCTCACCCCCCCACCCCTTCCGCCCCACCCTCTTTTAGGGGCTGGCCCCCGGGCCGGAGTTAATCGGAGCACCTCTGGTTTATTCACTCCCCGCCTTCTCTATTGCACCACCCCCTCCTCTCAGGGAACGGAGCGAGCTGCTCACCCAGCAGCCCGCCCCCCCCCACTTGCTGTCCACACCCCGGTTCGGGCCCCAGTTCTCGGGGAAGGAGGCACTCCGCGAACCTCGGTGTGTCCAGAGCCCGAACCACGTCATGCTCGCTGCACGTGCCAGCTGGGCCCGCGCGCTGGGCTCGCTCCCCTTCCTCCCGGGGGGAAGTCACACTGAAGGGCAGGGTGTGGGGCGGCTGGAGGAAGGAGGCGAGGAAACGCCACCGTGTCCCTTGTGAAAGCGGCCTTGACCCGAGGATGCGCACGAGCACGTGTCACAGCCGGCCGCGCGGCCAGCGTCTCCGCCGCGGTCCGGCTCCCGGGGAGAGAGCCTCGTGGGCGAGCGGAGCGTGAACCCGAGGGGTCGGCAAGGATGCAAACGAAGGACCTGGGGTGGAAGTCGGGGCCCTCAGAGAAAAGGAACGGGTGGCGTGCGCGCAGGGAGAGAGAGGGGGAGCCAAACCTAATCCCTCCCTCGCCACCCCTCCCCTCCCCCTCCCGGGCTATTTCCTAGAAAGCTGTATCAGTGTGGCCACGCTCGGCGCAGACACCTCGGGCGGCTTGTCAGCAGAGGCAGGGGCGAGGAAGCGGGTTTTTCCTGCGTGGCCGCTGGCCGCGGAGGAACTGCCGACAGCCCTGCCCCCGGCTGTGGCCGCTCGGGGTGCCTCGCCCGGTCTCCCCATGGCGCCGTAGCGCCCCCAAGAACTGAACGGCTTCAGCCCGCCCAGGGACACGCTCTACCCCGTCGGAGGGGCCGCCACCTCCCTCCACCCCCTCCCTTCTTCGCCATGCGCGTGTGTGGGGGGGGGGGGCGCTGGGAAGACGTTTTCTAGTCCCTCTAACTGGGCCTTTGACACAGCTTCGAAATGGTCAGGAACATACATTTCAGGACATCACCTTTATCCCTGGGTATGCGAGGTTGCAATTTTCTAAACTCGCACTCGTTACTTTTCACTTAAAGGTCTATTTCTAAGTGGAGCCCGCCCCATCTTCAAGTAAAATACCCGTCAGTCCTGGGTCTTCAGGACAGGAGCCCGAGTGGCCGGATGGGTTCTGAAGAAGCCCCTTTGGGGGGTCGCATTTTGGCATGAGGCATCTACACAGTGTGCGCAATTACAGGGAATAAACAGGAATCGGCGTTTTGGGTGGGTTTCCCTATCCGGGGCCCCTGGCATGCGGGGCTGGATGGAGGGAGAGGGCCTCGGAGAGCAAGGAGGGGGGTGGGGGTGGGGAGCGGGGGCCCGCGTTTGAAGTTAGGTCGGGCCAGCTGCTGTTCTCCTTAATAACAAGAGGGGAAAAGAGGGAGGGAAGCAGGGAGGGAGGGAGAGATTGAAAGCAGGAGGGGAGGGACGTGCGAGGAGGGAAGGGGAGGAGGAACCCGAGAGGGGAGCGCGGCGAGAGGGAGGAGAGCTGCCCATCCAGTTTGCGTCACCGCCTCGCGGAGCAGAAGAGGAGGGCGAGCCGGGGAGAGCTGGACTATTCGGAGGGGAGGGCAGGCAGAGTCGGCGGACCCCGCGGCTCTCCGCTCCCGCCGTTCGTCTCTTTCCTCACTGCTCCCTTCTCTGCCCCTCACTTTGCCCCGAAAGCCCCAGTTAGCCAAAGGAAGGAGGTAAGGGGAACGCTTTCCCCTCCCCCCTCCAAAAAACTTTTCCAGTCGGAAGAAAGCAGGGGGCCGAGCGGGTACCCGCTGGCCATGGAGCTGCTGTGCTGCGAGATGGACCGTGTCCGCAGGGCCGTGCCGGACGGCAACCTGCTGCACGACGACCGCGTTTTGCAGAACTTGCTCACCGTCGAGGAGCGCTACCTCCCCCAGTGCTCCTACTTCAAGTGCGTGCAGAAGGACATCCAGCCCTACATGCGCAGGATGGTGGCCACCTGGATGCTGGAGGTAGGTCTGCAGACGACGCTCTCTCTGTGCCCACCCGCATGCTCGCCCCCGCCCCCGACGGAGGGACCCCAACGCTGGGAGAGGCGCAGCCACCGCGCCCGCCTCCCTTTTCCTGTGTGCGAGGTTACCCCGCGCCCTTTGGCGAGACGCGTGGCTTTATTTCTGTTCCTGGCCGGACCCAAGATGAACGGGGGGTGAGGGGGGAGGGGAGGAAGGAGGAAAATCTGGGAGAAACGAGGCGGTCCTGGGGCTGGGGTGGGGGAGCCCCCCGCGCGCGTGCCTGCATGTGGCTGCTGCTTCTTCCCGCCCCCATCCCGACCTGTCCTTTGCGGAGCCGCGGCTGCTTTCAATGCGGTAAAGAAGGGAGTAAGACCGTGAAATCGGGACCCAGAGAAAAATTAAAAAGCGGCCCCCCTAAAGGCCAGAGCACGTCCGTCCTAGCCTCAGGTCCCCGCATGTGGTCGCGACTCCGCGTTGGCACTTAAGGGGGGAGGGGGAGGGAGTAGGGAGGAGAGGAGCGGGGAATGTAGGAGCCCCGGAAGTCACACTGAAGAAAACGTGTGTTTTAGGGGAACCCAAGAGAAGCAATTCTTTACCCTTGCTCCAAATTTTTGCCGAGAGTAAGCCGTGTGCCCACGTATGCACAGCTCTGGACCTGCCGTGTTTTCGCCATGTTGCTTTGCAAAACTCTGGCTGGAAAGGCGAGAAAGCATCGCCGCTCCCCCTCGCACCCCGTTATCGCCGCCACACCGCTGCTCCTTGTGCCCGCGCCCCCGGCCCCCGTTCCACGGTGGTTACTTACAGTTTGGCTGTCCGGTTTGCTCCGTGCGGAGATTTGGGTGGGGTAGGAAGGGGAGGAGGAGGTGTGTGTCGGGGGATATCGGGGCACCCCTAAAGGAGAGATCAGGGTCCCCCTGCCTCTCCGTGGCGGCTCCCGGGTCCTCGTCTTCCCCCGGCTCGTCCCCGAGTCCCCCAGTTTCTGCCCTTGTGGGCCGCAGCCGGACACTCCCGCCGCGGCTCTCACCCCTTCAAGTTTCCCCTCGGGATCCAAAGCCCCGGGGGTCGAGGAGCAGACCTTTCCGGTGCCCGAAACCCCCGTTTCGGGAAGCCTAGGGCCTCCTGGGGGTTTTCACGCCAAAAGGGCTTTTCTAGGATATTTCCTCGATTTTTAATTATTTTTTGAAACCGTCCCCCCCCTGCTCCGACTCCAGCCGCCGCAGCTGCGGCGCTCTTCCTCCTGCCCGCCCTCCCCCTCCCGTCCCCACCTCTCCCCACCCAGCCCCCGGATAGCGGCGCCTGGGCCCCGGGGACCCCCCGGCACATTTTTTCCAATTGTCGGGAATGGTAGAGTAGGGTCTGGGGGTCCGGCCGGGACCAAGAAGAAGACCCCCGGAGCCTCCAGAATATTTTTATTGATTTTTTGAAAAGATGACGAAATCCAAAAAAGAGAGTGAGTGAGTGAGAGTGAGCGAAGAAGTGAGGAGCCAAAGGCAGCGGCGGCGTGGAGCTGCGGGCGCCGCTGCGCGTTTCTGTGCTCCCGGTTTTCAGTCTTTAATTCACCTTTCTCTCTCTCTTTTTTTTTTTAGACTTGTGGGGATACTCCAGCACGGATGGGCTATTTACATTCACCTCAATTTCCTCCTCTTTATTATTCTTATCACATAATCTACTCCCCTCCCCCATCCACAAAAAATTAAATATGTTTTGTAATTCCTATAGGTTCTGCTGTTTCTTGTTTTCTCTTCCTGACATTATGCCCCCTCCCCACGGCTCTTGCCCACCCCGCAGGTCTGCGAGGAGCAGAAGTGTGAGGAGGAGGTCTTCCCCTTGGCCATGAACTACCTGGACCGCTTCTTGGCTGGGGTCCCGACCCCGAAGACCCACCTCCAGCTCCTGGGCGCTGTCTGCATGTTCCTGGCCTCCAAGCTCAAAGAGACCATCCCCCTGACGGCCGAGAAGCTGTGCATTTACACCGACAACTCCATCAAGCCTCAGGAACTGCTGGTAACCACTGTCCCCTTCCTCCCTCTCCCAGCTCTCTCCTTGCCTCGCATGCTTCTGCCCACAGTTCTCCAAACAAATTCTTAGGAGGAAGACTCATTACCTATCACTGGAATGTTCACACGTACGGGAGATATTTCTCTTCATAAGAGGTGCGTGTGTGTGTGCGCGCACGCGCACGTGCCTGTGAGTGTTCCCACTGTGTGCGGGGCACTGTGCTAAACACTGAAGCTACATCCACGAAGAAGAACGTCAGGGAGACTTGTACTGCTGAGATTCATCTGCAGTTGCGTGTGTGCACGTGTAGGGGAGGCAGGGAACACCAGGATAATACTTGAATAAAATTCCAAGTTTTTAATCACTGTTTTTCAGTCCGAGAAAATAGCTCAACCTCCCACGTGAGGCAGTGTGTTCACACGATGGCGATGTGTCGTGTTGTCTCCCACGAACCTGGATTCAAAGGCAGTGCTTCATCTCAGTGCCTGTAAAGTCTCAAGATACTTGCACAGAGTAGCTGTTTACTAAATATCTGCTCACTGACTTTTGAGCACTCAAAACGTGGCCCCCGGTGGAGGAATCTGAGACGCGGCTTCCTCCCTCCATTGAGGCTGTGGCCCCAGCACCACGGGGGTCCTGTCTTGACTGGTTTTCTACCCGCAAACCTTTTCCCCTCCCAATCTAACTCTTTTTTCCCTGCAGCTTCCCACTTAAGACGTGCATGTTGCGACTGTGGAATGGTAAAGCGGCCCACCTTCAGTGGTCTGCGCACCTTTCTCTGCACTGTTCAGAAAAAGGGCCCCTCACAACCCCTTCCCCCTCCTCACTGGCAAGGCCTGCACAAAGTCCACTGAGCCGACTGGCTGCTAGCACTGAGGTCTTTGTGAGAGGCCTTCCTTTCTGGGGCTGTGCTGCCATCTAGTGGCAGACATGTGCAAGGGTGGGGGAGGAATTGCCGAGAATGTAGAGGGGCCTGAATGACTTCACCTTTGAACCGCTGCCAGATTTCAGCTGCTTCTGGTTTGGTCCGAGAGGCCCAGAAAGGTGCTTTCTTCTGGGCGATCTGCTTCCTTTAATAATGGTACAAAATGAGTGGTTTCTGCTCACATTCTCCAGTGAGAAAGGAAGGGCTGAAATTTCAAGATGTCTCAGAAGACATGGGTGGTTTAGTAGCCTACCAGGAATTCAGTTTTACGCCAACACTCTGCACAAAGCCAAGGCAGGCTTTAAAGTAGGTAAAGAAAAATTGTTAAAATCGGCAACCAGTGTGTTTTTCTCATGGGAGACTGGGAACACTAAGCTTCCATGTGGTTGATACCCCAATTTTTCCAGGATCAGCCAGGCTAATTTATACTGCTCCAAACAAATATGCCTTTTCATCCCCATTTCTTTATCCTAGAAGTTGGGGCCTGAAGGAGTCCTTGCATTGTACATACAGCTGAGAAAGCTGAGCCCAAGGCAGTAAACCCGCCCAGGCTCACCCCAGCCAGTGGGTGCTGAGGAGCAGGCCTGGGGCTTGGGGCTCTGGCCCCTGGCCCCGAAAATGGAAGGGAGGGGGAGGGAGCCAAGTTCATGGCAAGCTGGGTTCCCTGCCTGCCCTGCTTCTGAAGATGATCAATCGATAGGCCCATTTTCCCTTCAGTTACACATTTTCAAGGTGTTCTTTTTGACTTGTTTCCCTTTGGACACAATTCCCCAGAAGTATCTCCATAAGGGAGAAAAGCAAGGCGTTTCACTGCTGGCGAGAGGCCCCAGGAAGGCAGGTTGTGTTGTCCTCCCGCAGCATCTGCACTTCTGCAGCTCTGGACAGGCACCTTCGGGTGCACAGTAGGGTTGCTGGTGACGGTCCCTGTCCTACAGTCCCAGTGGCAAAGGCCTTTGAAACCTGGAGGTACAAGGGTGCTCCGAGGCCGAAGAGCATTGCCCCAAGGTTTCCGCATGTTCATGTTGAGAGGAAAGTTTTAACAGCAGAGGAAAATGGCACTTTTTTGGCACCAACTACAAGCAAGCTAATTGGTTGCCAAGGATTTGGGCCAAGGAACCTTATTTTGAGCTTTATCTGTGTGCATGATTTTTCCATGAGGATTAAAAAGACTTAATCCAGTGATGGAGACATATACAATAAATTACTCCCCAAGGGCCACAGTGACCTTGGCAGCATCATACTGGAGGTTCAGCTTTCTGGGCGGGCAGGCAATGGCATCACATGGGAGTCAGGGTTGGGTGGGGGCGGGGCAGCCAGAGAGGAAAAGAACTAGAAGAAAGTAGAATCTTGGCAGCCGCTACCTGGGCTCTCATTATTTTCAGTGGAGCCTGACATTTGAAGCATAAGAGGAGCCGTCAGCAACTTCAAAGCTTTGGGGGCACTTTGACAAATGGGTGGCCTCACAATCTAGTAGCGTCCTAATGAGCATCATTAAAACTCTGGATCCCAACCGGCCAGTCGCCCCAACACCAGGTCAGCCCATGAGTTTTATACTCCTCTCTCCTCTCCTCTCTGCCCACCAGGAGTGGGAGCTGGTGGTGCTGGGGAAGTTGAAGTGGAACCTGGCGGCGGTCACTCCTCACGACTTCATCGAGCCCATCCTGCGCAGGCTGCCGCAGCCCAGTGAGAAGCTGCCTCTGATTCGCAAGCACGCACAGACCTTCATTGCTCTGTGTGCCACCGGTAGGACAGGCTGGGCACGGGGTGGGTAGAAGAGCCCTGCTAGCCCTTTGGGGGGGGTGTGGTCAAGGGGAGGCCCGTGGGGCTTGGGGATTGGTGGGGGGATGGTCCCGAGGAGTCTAGAGTCCAAGGTTTCATTCTTGGGCCGTGTTTTCTTCATGAGAGCTGGCATACTTTCGTTCTCTACTAAACTCATAAATGGTTTATGAGGACAGGTGTGGTAAGGAAAAAAACTAGTGCCTGTTAAAATATTCTTTATGGTGTCTAAAGTGCTCTTTGAAGATTATATACACTGTTCTCTGGTTGTGTTTAAATCTTTAATCTTTTGAGGAAAAGGATGGCTTGGAGATAAGCCCAAGAGGAAATTTGGAGGTGGGGGCAAATACAGGGAAAGGAACACTGTCGAGATAAATACACCGCCTGCCCTGATAAGTGGTAAGGGAGGCCAAAGGAATTCTCTCGACTATAGGGCATTTGTGGCCTCCTGGCTGCTCCCTCTGCTGGGTGGGGGAGTGACCCTGGTTGGCTTGCAGCAAGGACTCACTTTCTGAGCACTGCGATCTGTTGCCCTCCCCCATGTGCTGCTGTTTTGACTTCCGCTGCAGCTTTAACATAGCAATGGCCACGGGCTTTTTCCTGCGAAAGCCTTGCCACCCACCACGCTGATCCCACAATTGATATATAGATCTTACTGGCCCATGCGCTTTGCATTTTCCTATTAAACCAAAGGCAGTATGGTTTGATACCGTCTCAAAATGAACCCTGGCCAGTGTCTACCATTTTCCTTTTTCGGTAGGGGCCGTGGGGGAGAACCTGGGACTTTAACCGTCCAGGGGAAAGATGTCAGGAATTAACGTTTTCACAGTCAGAAGTGTTAGGTACAGATCTGACAGATGGTTTGCCCGGAGCGGACTTCAGCTCCAGTATGCGAAGAGCAGTGTGAATTGTGTGGGTGGGGACTCCAGGGGGTTAACAACGTGTTATTCCCAGGTGTGGACAGAGGGTCTTTTCAACGTGCACCAGCGTACGTGCCGGGTGTTCTCAGTCGAAAGGTCAGGCGTTGCTCCTTATCATTGGGCCATCTTGGACAGGCTACTTAACCTCTCTGAACCTCAACTTCTTCGTGCTGGTAGAGTCACTATTCCACAGCCTTTTAAGTGGTTAGGAACATGAAAATCAGAAGAGGATGTGCAAGAAGTGCTTTGTGAACCAAAGAATGTGTAGGGTAATGTGCCGTGGTGCTAACTGAAAACGCCAGCAAGTCCGATTTTCACTGTTCCAACTGAGATGGATGTGATTATCTTTCCAGCTGCCCCCATCCAATTCCAGTGGGAATCCTGTGCTCTGTCTTCGCTGGCCCCAACGGAGGATTCCGTGCCTCCCACATCTGATTCCAGGGCTCAGGGTTCCTTTCACTGGCCTTCTCTGGTCCTTCCCTTCCAGGTCCAGGCCAGGCCTCGTGGGGGTGTGTACCTTTGGCCCTTTGTGGGAGAGTCAGCTGCCCTTCTGCAGCCTCGGGGCCGTTCTTCAGAGCCCCTGTGGACTCTTGCTGCTGTTAGACAGTAGCCATTCTCTCGTTTCCTCCCTTCTACTGTCTGTCCTGGACCCTAGAGGTCAGGTCTCATTCATTGACTTATCATTTTGACCCCCAGGCCCGGCTATCCCTTTCCTCTCCCATGCCATGATTCACTGTAGGGGGGAGGGGCCCACCAGTCCCTTTCTCTCTGGGCCCTAGGACAGCTGACCCCGACCCTCAGTTCCCCCATTGCCCAGCTGTTGACAGCCAGAGCTCTGCTTTGACCTTGTCTCTTGACTGACGGATCTTTTGGGTTCTGCCCACCCATTTTCCTTTCTCCTGTCTGATCTGTGATTGGGATAGGGTTGGTGGGTGGAACAACCCAGGCATGGGCAGCTGCCCAGGTTTTGTAAAGGCCTGTTCTCCAAAATTGGGGATCCCATCCCCCACTTCTGGCCTTCTTACCCAGATCTTTGGGGTGGCTGCCAACTTTGGGGCCAGAGTAGGGAGCCTGGGATTCCGGGACTGAGGACAGAAGTCTGAGGCAGAGGAAGTCGTGAAGATTGCCTTTCAGGAGCTGGCTTTGGGTCGGGGATGGGGATGGCCAGGAGAAAGAACGCCTCTCACCAAATGCAAAACCACGTGCCCAGTATGAAGCCCCAGGTGTGGGACTGGTCAGAGCGGAGGGGGTTTCTCAGAAGTGTCCCGGGTCTAGAAAGGATGTTCCTGTCCCTTTCCCTGATCTGCCCGCGGGTTGGTACGGATGAGGGGGTCATGCAGAATCCCCACTGTGTGGAGGTTCACACAGTCGGACGGACAGTACAAAAGCCAAGGGCTGGTTTTCTTAGAGGAAACACCTAGTCCGGTGAGACTCTGCATTCTGGGGTCAGAGGGTGATGGATGGGGGCGTGCCTAGGGCTGACCGGTAAGTAGCAGGCGCAGAGTCCCTGAGAACCACAGGTAGGTGACACCGGGCTCCTCTGGCCCGTTGCTTACACGTCACATCTCTTTCCCCGCAATCCCGGGTCTTCTGTCGCGGAGCTGAAGAAGCACCCGCTTCTTCTGAGGCCCGCGGGGGTCTGGAGGAGGGGGCGGCCTCGCTCAGGCTGCGTGGCCTGTTTAAGGGAGAGGCGGGTTGTGAAAGAGCTGGCAGTGGTTGTGCAGTCTGCGGGGAGCGTGTGTGTGTGTGTGTGTGTGTGTGTGTGTGTGTGTGTGTGAGTGTGTGAGAGAAAGGGGAACAGAGAGCCGAGCCGGAGAGCACCGAGGGGCCGCAGGAGGGGTAGTGGGAAGTCAGCCTTCCTTCTTGGGGCTGAAGGGTAAGATGGTGGCAAGGCGGAGAGGTGCCCCCCTTCCCTGCTCAGCCCAAAATGGCTTCTGGAGGAGAGATTGCCTCAAACTGCCTGGTAGTTCCCTCCGAGCTGGCGCGGGCGGTGGCGGCAGTGGGGTTAATCCGAGGCCTTTGTGACCAGCAGCTTCTGACATACCCTTTCCTACAGCTTTGATTCCGGGCAAGCAGGACTGAGCCTCAGCGTTCCCCTGCTTGTAGCTCTCATGGTGGAGCCCCTGGGCCTACAAACAAGGAAGGTTCGCACTCCTGCGTTGGGAGGTTTCTCTCTTTTTAAAAAAAAATCCTCACTGAAGGAGATGTTTATTGATTTTGGAGAGGGGAGAAGGGAGAGACAGAAATACCAATGTGAGAGAATAACACCGATCGGTTGCTGCCCGTATGTGCCCCGAGCGAGGATTGAACCCGCAACCTTTTGGTGTATGGGATAACACTCCAACCAGCTGCGGCCACACGGTGGGGGCAGGAGATTTCCTGAGGCATGAAATCGTGCTCAACAGATGACTCCAGTTAGTCTAGAAGAGCCAGTGGCATTGAGTTGGGGGTGGGGGTGGGGGTGGAGAAGGAGATGCTTAACCTCCCTACCCACGACACCCCACATGGTGTCTCCTGGAGGCTGTTTGCTGACACAGGAAAGCCCCTCCCCAGGTTCCCTCCTCAAGGCCCGAGCCGCTGTGACAGTGGCGACTGTGTGTTCTCCCAGCCCTCCTGGAGTCACCCAAAGGGGTTCATGTTCATGACTTTCCATCACCAGGTAGAAGTACAGCGAGACAGTGGAGGCCCAGGGAGGGTCGGTGACTTGGCCTCTGATCCAGAAAGGGAGGCTTGCCTTCCTGGTGGCCAGGAAGGAAGAATTGAAACCACCTTTCCAGCTGTGGGTCTCTAGCTGCCTCCACAGCCGAAGGTCATGGGGCTGAGGGGAAGTGGCCAGTTGAACTGGGAAGAACCCAGAGTCTTGGTTCTGTAAGCCCCGCCCCCCCCATCAAGCAGTGTAATGTGGGCTGTCTCACTTCCCATCCGGCTGTCTGATGAATGACAGCAGGCTGCTCGCCGTTCTCTAGCCTCTCCCTCCCCTCTTCCTCACACCCAGGCCTTTGGAGTTGAATTGGCATTGGTTTGTCATGGCAGTGCCGCCCCATAAGGACAGGCTGTGCTATTCTGGGGGTGGCAGGCGAGGTGTGTGCTGCCAGCCTCAATCATTGGCTCAGGAACAACCTGGGTTCTGGCCTTTTAAACTTCCACCTGACTGCAGGTTGGAGGAGGGAGAGACAGATAAATGCCTGAATGGGTCAATTCTCTTTTTTGGGGCCCTTCAGCCTCTCGCCCTCTAGTGGTGAACAAGAGCAAAGCAGTCGTTCTTGTATTTCAAGGACTTGGCCACCAGAGTCAAAACCATCTTCGCTAAATTTACCCGCAAGGCCATGGGATCCATGGTTTTAAACCTGTTTAGCTCATAACTCTTTCTTCAGTGAAATCTTAACAAGAAGTACAGATACCAAGCTGACAAATGTGTGCATTGACCCAGATGCGGGATCCCAGTGGGCCCGAGGAGGTTTTGCGGTGTCTGTGGGTGGTTAGACCACTTGTGTGGGTCGCACAGCTTGCCGGCGCTGTGGCTGGGACTAGTGCCCACCTCTTTCACCCTTGAGCCAGGGCTCTTTCTTCCTGGGCTTTTCTTCCACTTCTGATAGGGAAGAGGACCCTGTATTCCCCAGTGGGGTGTGGAAGGTGGCCTGAGGAGTATTCGCCATCTGGTAAGTTATAAAGACCACTGGGTCCAGGGTCCAAAAGTCCTGGCCTTACCCCAGGCCCAGCATTAGACGTTAGATAAGTCATTTAACCTCTCAAAATTTCAGTGATTGACTGGTATCAATGAAGGAAATGTTTCACCAATAGATGAACTTTACATTGTTATTAATATTTCATTATCCCTACCACGTGGATGAGCAAGCAGACAGCATCAGAGCTGCCTGCGTTCACCATGGAGCTGGGTTCCCCTCAGGTGCGCCCCTTGCCCCCATCACCTCACTCGCACAAGGGAGGTTGTGCCAGAGAGGCCAGAGGCTACTTGTGTGTGGGCATCATTCCTTGGCTTTGGGTGAGGCTAACCTGAATGAGCATGGACTGTACTGGGAGGAGAGTCGCCACCTTTTGTCTTTCATTTATTGTGTACCTGTGACCTTTCTCTGTTCCCCTGTGGGGCCTCAGCTGTTCCCACTCCTGACAAACCAGCAGGAGTCACTGGGGACTTGATGAGGCCACTTCTGGGATCCATCCACAAGGGGGTGCAATAGGTTCTCCAGGTAGAGCAGAGCCTGCGTCTTCCCGGCCTCATCAGGCATGGCCTGTGCTCACTCGGCACCTGCACACAGTCGGGGGCTACCGGGTGCCCTCCTCCGCACTCCTGCTGAACAGACTCTCCAGTAGTCAGAACTGCCCATCACAACCCCACAGGAAGCCCCAGAGAGAAAGAAAACGGGGGGGTAAGGATGATGATGGTGTTGCAGCGGCTGACAGGTTGCTTACCATGAGCCAGGCTCTGCTTTTACATGGATTATTTTACTTAATCCCCAGACCCACCCTGTGAGGTGGGTATAATTATCCTTATTTGCAGGTGAGAAATCGGAGGCTCAGAGAGGTCAGGTAGCGTGCCCATCTTCACACAGCGGTAGGATATCAGTCTCCATGCGTTCCACCTTCCAGTTCGTGGAGCTCCTTGGCTCTGCTGCCCAAATCCTACCCGTCTCCTTGGAGAATCCTCCTAAGTGCCTCCTATGCTTCTATCCACTTCAGTACCTCCTTTCTTTGAGAAGTTTCTTTAGAAGTTACCCATGTGTACACCTAGTCATTTGGAATGCACCGTGCCATGCCAGATGACTGTGTTTTAACATGCTGGGGAACCATCCACGTTGCCTGGAACAGGGAGGAACACGCTGTAATAACTCAGCCAGAATGGGTCACTGGCCAGTTCGTTGCCCCTCAGTCTGCTTTGGGAGAAGCAGGGGTCTCGGGGGTCACAGGCATCTCACCTTTCTGGGTGGGCAGCCGAGGCTGGAGACAGCCGCACTCTGAGCAGGTCTTCTGTACTAAGATACAGCTTCTTGGAATTTTCGACCAAGAGACTTACACATTTTTACTTGTTAAAAAGTAAAATGATACTAAAAGAAAATTTATAACATTTTTCCCCCGAACCTAATGGTAGCAAGATTTACATACATTTTCCATGTATGCTCCTAGTTCATCTATGCATGCGTATATATGAAAGCTTGTGATATTAGCACCCATGCATGTTTTTCTGCCCCCCCCCCTTAAGTGGATATCATGAGCATTTCTCAATCCAGTTACATAGCCAGAGTTTTAAGGTTTCCAGGAATGGCTGGATGGGTTAGGTAGAACCTATCGTGGGTGAGCTTGGGGGTTGGCCGTCTAGAGCTATTGCAAGGACACGACCCTTGACATGTTTCCATTTTGTGTTTTTCTGTGCTGTTTCCCCTGCCCGCAGGGGGGCGTCTTCCTGAGGTGGGCCTGGGGGCAGCCCCTGATGCCGTGCTGAGCGAGACGCCTTGTGACTGCTGGCTGGTGGGAGCCATGCTGCAGTCCACTGTCCCTTCCCTGCTTTTCTTGGGGGTCTCTCTTATTGCAGATACTTGAGTAAAAGCAAATGAGAGCTGGGAGATTAGCTAGCCTAAGATCTTTAAAACTTTCTGACCTAAACAATAAAGGAAGAAAGACATTTTATAAACACAACTCAGGAGACACATAAGCACATCAGACTGTTACAGTTTCTCAAAATGGTATTTACTCTTACTATGTGCACTACTTCCTGGTACTTTCTGTCCTATTCTGTTTCATTAAAGAGCAACCCCAAAATGCTGGCATGCCTCACTAACGAGTTTCAGGACTCACTAATGAGTTGCAACTGGAGGTTGGAAGAAAGGCTGATTTTAACCTCCCCCTGGATTAGGCACATCGGATTCCAGGGGCTGAGTTGAGGAAGTGACTGGGTCAAGGTCCCACAAGCCTGCACCCGGCTTCTTAGTGCCCACGTCGCCTCCTCTCCGATGAAGCAGGCCAGCTGGGCAGCTGCTCCGGGCTCTGAAGGACACTGGTCTGCTGCCATAAGTGTGGCTGTGGAGCCGCGGCCCGCCTGGCTTCTAGCAGCCCCTCTTGCCCCGGGTAGACTCTGCCCGGTCTGTGCCACCTCGCGCTGTCGGCAGGCACCGTCTTCATGTGCACGGTGCTCCCCGGCTCTGGGGGATAGAGGACAGTACCACTAGGGCTCCCTCTTCATGTTTTCCTAGCAAAACAGGAAGAAGCTATAGTCGTGAGCAACTCGAGTTGCTTGCTGCACCCCAGGACCACCTATATATACCTCCTGGCTTCCAGAAGTTAATTAATTTGCCATAAATGGGAGTTAGTTTTGCGTGTAGAGGGACGAGAAAGCTGGGTCATGTGAGGTGTAGTACGTCTTGGTCTGAGGCCTGAGTGAAGGGAAGGGAGGCCAGGGGTACGCGCCTGCCCTTCCAGCCAGATGCTCCCACCCAGGCCTCTGTGGGCCCAGGGCCATGGACTGGCTTCCTCCTCTTCATTGTGAATGTCACAGGGGGAAGCTAATGAGGTTATTGGGCAGAGAAACACTCCTGTGACCCCATGTGGAAGAGACCTACAGCAGCGCGGGAGGCAGGGGGCTTGGCTTTGTTAGCGTCCATGGGGATGGAGACAGCACTGGAGAAGCTGGTGGGCAGCAGGCTTCGGGCAGAACATCATAGTGTATGCCCCTCGAGAGGTGGGTGAGCGGGCTAAGGAAAGAAAGCCAAGGAGAAAGACCGTCAGATGGCCAGGCCTGCGGCGTTCATGGGACTCGGCAGGGTCGGGAGGGAGGCGTGTTCCCGAGCACACCACTGACTTGTGCTGGACAGTGTGGTCGCTGGTAGACCTGCCCCCGTGGACTGTGTTACAGTCTGGCGCTGTGCGGGGAGAAGGGGGGAGACTAGTTTGGACCGTTTGTGAAGGGTCAGCCTAGTGTTCTGCTGTAAGTTGAAGTGCAACCCATGCCTTCCCTCTACACACCCCCACCCCGCTTCCACCTGTCGCAGATTCACGGGGGGGTGCTCCCACTGGAAGCTCGCTGGGCAGGTTCGCTCCCCTCCAGGACTGTGGCTCGGAGGAGCGAGCAAACTAGTCTCTCAACACAAGGCAGGCGGAGGGCCCGTTTAGATGCTCAGAAGTGCAGGCTCCTCCACCACATTAGGGTAATAACTGTGTGCACCTTATGTGGCTGATGTGTGCACTCTCTCCCCTCAGTGGACAGAGCAGGGGTGACCTTGGCCACCAGCTCCTTCCAAGGAGGAAACGGAGCCGGGTGGGCCCTCCACCTGAGCCCTCTGCGAAGAGCATCCTCTGTATTTGCTTTTGGAGAAATGGGAGTAGAGGGGGTTGGGGCCCCACAGATTTACCCTCATTTTGCACTCTTTTAGCAAACCACTTTTTTTTCCCCCTAGCAAGAAAACGGGATATTGGGGCCCTAAAATCTAAACCAACTTACCCATCAGATGAGGGTGCTGTGGTTGATCTCGGGTGATGTTCTTGTGTACTCTCGTGTGCTGAGGGTTGGAGAATAAGGAAAGGTGGCCTGTGAAGGGAAGTCTCAGGAGAGGCAGGCCTGTCTGGTTGGGGTCACTGTGCAGCTGATGCAGCCCATTCTCTTTCTGAGCATCTTCGGGCTGGGGGGGCTCCTGGATCCCAGCTCTTCCTGTGCACGCCCTGACCTTCTGCCTCTTGTTTTCGCAGATTTCAAGTTTGCCATGTACCCACCATCGATGATTGCGACCGGAAGCGTGGGCGCTGCCATCTGCGGGCTGCAGCAGGATGAGGAAGTGAGCTCGCTCACTGGCGATGCCCTGGTGGAGCTGCTGGCCAAGATCACCAACACCGACGTGGTAGGTGTTGGCCACCTTCTCGGTTACGCCCACATCTCCTTTCTAGCTCAGGGAAGGAGGCAGTTGGTTTGATGATGATGTGTCAGATATTTTTGTTGTTGCTGGTTTCTTTTATCTAAAATCAACATCCAAGAAAGTACAGAATCCAGCAGGTGAGGCCTCCTCTTAAGGTTTCAAAAGCCTGCGTGCCATCCATGGAGCAAAGAACTGAGCAAACAGATGCGGGGGGTGGGGAGGCGGCGGGAAGGCTGGTTACTAGTTTTCCTTCATACGCCCGTAGCGTGGGCTTCCCAGTAGACCTGAACTGTCATGTCCTTTCCATGTGTGTACACGTGGGGCTCTTGTGTCTGCTCACACGAGGGCTGGGAGGCACAGGGGGAGAAGTGGCAACCAGAGCAAGGGTCTGCTGTCCTGGAGGGGGTGGACATGCAAGAGTCCCCCCCCAAATGAGAATGGTGTCAGCCTTGACTGACCTCTCAACCCCTCCTGCCTCTCACTTCCCTTCTGTTCAACGTGGTAACGGGTTAGAAAGCACTGTGAAAAGAACGAAGTGCCGTACAAATAGAAGGAACTATTATTAGATGCAGATTTTTCCATGCTGAGCGCCCTGTGGAAGGCCCAGAGGCCATACTTCTGGTCGTCAGAGTTGGAAGCTCCTTACCAGAAGAAAGGTTTTAAGAGACAGACCAGGGTCAAGTGAAGCTCTTCTTCAGCCTAGGAAATTGCAGTCCTCAGAAGGTCCAAGCCAGGGTGTTTCTGGGAGGTCAGGGAGGTGAGAGTGCTGAGGTAGCCAGCCTGGGAGGTGGGGCGGTGAGGGGGGCGTGGCCCAGGGACAGTGGCAGAGCTGGGACTAGAACCTGCAAGCTCTGACGGGGGTCTGGGAACTTTGCACTCCACCCTTGCTGCAGCTCTGGGATCTTTTTGTTTGAAAAAGGTTTTTGGTTTAAAGGCACCTCGAGAGCAGGGTGTCAGCTCTGAGGCCCTTGTGAGTCACCATGGCGAGGCTCAGGAATGCAGGGGAACTTTGTGATGGCCCCTCTGGGTGTTCCAGGGGGATTCTGAATGTCATACCGTGGGAATATATCGAGTTAAGGGATAATGTGGTTGACAAGGACGGTGGCCCATGCCTCCACCAGGGACACTGAGCAGATGGTAAAACCTCAGAGAGCCTAAGGCTGCCACTTTCTCACCCACCCACCTTGGCATTTCTGACCGTCTCCAGGAAGTGACGCGGGGAGGTGTCGAGGGCGTGCTAGAGCAAACCCGGGTCCTCCTCTGAAATGGTTCTCAGGGTGGCTTTTAAAATGCTAGTTCTAAAATGCAGGCTTTGAACCGTGGTTTCCAAAATACAGGTGGAGATGACTCTTGTGCAGCTTCAGGTGAAGAAAGCTTTTTGAATGCTCTGGAGACAAACCTTGGACAGAACTTAACGGTTATAGAAATGGTGTGCTTCCTCCATTTTCTGAAATCTCCTATTATGGCTGCCTTGCGACAAGGGCTCCCAACCAGCCTAGGACAAGCCCTCCCTCGACCCCCCGAGAGTTTGACCCCCAGGCATCGTACCCTCATTCAGATACTTACACATCTGCCGCCACCCGGTGGGTGTCCAGCGTTCTCCCTTCCCTCTCTTTGTTACCCCTTATTGGTTTCAAATGGACAGAGGCCACTCTTGGGGTGCCACTGAGGGTCTCGGGCTACGCCTTGCCCTTCAGGACTGCAAACCAGGCTCTCATGTCCTTCTGCAGAAACGGCCTTGCCCCTCTTAGCCACGCTGTGGCCAGTCCACTCGAGTCGGCTGCCGGACTGGGTGGAATGCACACCACCCCCTCAGGGTTCCATAAATCCCGGCTGTTGACTGGGGGTGCGTGGACATGCCTCCTTCTCACTGGCGGGCCGGGGTTGAACACTTTAATATTTAAAAAAAAAGCATGCACCTAGTAGAATCTAAAATTTATACCATTATTATCAGAGAACAGTTTGAGCCCTCAGCAAGTTCCAAGCTTACCTCTGCTCACTCTCCTGCTGGGGAAGTTCTCAGTGGAAAGGCCCGACCAGCCTTGGGCCAGGCAGTCTTTGTGTGCCTCTCTCACTTCCAGGGCCGAGCCGCCTCCTGCCCGTCTGTTCTCTGACGTGCTGAAGCGCAGAGTGAAGGAGTGTGTAAGGGCTAGAATTAAGAGTGCCTTAGCTTTGGGTGGGAGGTGAGTTTTCCTTCCTGAGCTCTGTTACCATTTTGTGGGTTAAGAAGTGGTGTGTTTCATTCACGCACTTACTCCCCACTCGCTTCTGGAAGTGCTTTTATCGAAGGCCCGCTTGTTGCAGACTGTTGCCCACAGCAGAAGTTGGAGTGGGGCTGGGGGCTGGCTGGACCATGGAAACTACCAGATGAGGTTCCTGCCTTCAAGGAACTTAGCAACGGTATGGAGAATCAGGAGTGAAGTATATAAAGCCCTCCCAAATGCGCATCACAAATGAATGGGTGGCAAATAATGTGTTAGGATTACATGCTATACACGCAGTAGGAAGTCAACTCAGGAAGGCGCTCACCAGGCTTACCAGGCCGAGTGTAAAATGGGGCTTCCCAGCTGCCTAAACTCCACAGAAAATGCCCTGGGAACGGAGAAACATGTGACATGAACGCGTGGTAATATTATTCAGCCTTAAAAAGAACTGACACATGCCACAACATGGATGAGCCCTGAAAACATGCTGAGCTAAATAAGCCAGACACAAAAAGGCAACTGTTTTATAATTCCGCTTACTATGAGCTTCCCGGAGTAGTCAAATTCATACAGACAGAAAGCAGACTACAGGTGACCAGGGCCTTGGGAGTCGGGAGGGGCAGGGCGGGGAGGAGCTGGTGACGGGCCGGTTTCTGTCTGGGCTGATGAGAGCTCTGGGGGCGGGCGCGCTGGTGCCGGCTTGGCAGACTGAACGCCCTGGGTGCCAGTGCACACTGAAAAGTGATTAAGACGGTAAATTTTTATGTTATCCATATTTGGTCACATAAAACACATGTGTACAAGCACACATACACACGGTGTCCTTGGGCCACACTGCGAAAGGCCGGCAGGTTTGTATGGAGCTCGCCCACTGGGCAGCCGAGCACGCAGGACTGCGTCCCGCCCCCGGCTCTGGGCACTGAATGGGAGTCGGGAGGAGCCAGCATCTTACCCTGGAATCCCGCAGCTCTCTGCCTGCCCCAGGCACCTTGTCATCTGTGGTCTCTTCAAGCTCATAGTCTTCACTGTGCAGGGATTGCCAGGGATCAAACCGTTGAAAGGGGGCCCCCTTGATTGGTTTAAGACAGCCAGACGAGCTTCTGTGGCTCCCCGGCCGCTGCGGAAAGCTTTGATAGGAGGGAGCCGTGCGGCTCTGAGAAAGTTGGTCTTTGTTGCTCCCTCCGGTTGCCAAAGTAAACCGGAACGCTTCATTCCAAACAGAAAGCTGAGTGAGGAGCCTGACAGTTTTACAGGGAATAAAAGTCTCAGAGGGTGGTATATTTTAAGTGCTTTTTCCTTCCACTCATAAGTGTTGCTAAAAACAGGCACCAGCCAGAGACGCAGTTCTGGCTTTTGGGGGAACCTCTACCGGCTTCCGTTGCCAAGGGTAAGTGCGGGAGGAGGGGTCGGCTGCCCTGTTCCCCGTGAGCCTTTCCCTGCTTCCCCAGGCAGTCAGGGCTCCTCTTCCGTCCCCTGGGCACTCACTCACGCCCCGTGCCAGCCTTTATCTTGCTCTCCATTTGTCTGCGGAACCTCTTGAACAAGACCCAGCTTTTACTCGGCTCTTTCTCCCGAGCCCCTGGGAGGGAGGAAGGAACAGAGCAGAGGGTAGGCATGGGGGGTTCAAGCGTGTTTCTAATCCTTTGGTCTCTCTGGGTCTTTTCAAAAGCTGTTATTTCTTAACATTAATTACTTGTCAGAGTCCTTAGAAGAATTTATCTGACTCTATTTTAGAGCAAGTCATTCATTTCCACATGACACGATTTTACTGATTTGCTCATGAAAAGGTGGAATTGAGACTGACAGGCCATGATGATGTCGTGAAGTTACTGGAAGATATTTAACAGAGAGACATAGACTTTCATCACCTGGTCGTTATATCTATCCTCTTCCACCTAGGTTACGTCAAAGCTCTCTGTGTCACGTTCCGAATATCGCCCAGAGAAGGTTCCGAGCTGTCCCTTCCTCGGGTCATCCTGGCACGTTACGGTCCTGGTTGTCAGCGAGCTATTGCAGCAGTTCGCAGTGAAGTGGACGAAGTGTCTCTTTGACTGCATTATTCCTAGGCTCCCTAGCATTGTGTCTTGGCCCCCCTTACCTAGAAGCCCCAACACCTCACAGCACAGCTTATCCTAAAGGCCAGTCGTACTGAGACTGTCCCCCGTGGGCCGAACAGGGCCTGTGGTCAAGAACCTTGTGAAGAGTTGCTGGAAAGGAAGCTGCAAGTGGTGGAGGGGGCGTGGGGGTGGTGGTGTAGAACTGGAGGCTGACGCTTCCCTCACTTGCCTTATTTTTTCTGTGGGCCTCATTTGGTATGCAAGGAAATAAGCCAAACAGCCTGTGAAGAAAGGAAGAATGAGATAGTTTCCTAAGTTGTCTCTGCCTGAGTTGGCTGCGGGTCTGGGGCTCATTCAGCTCTTTGTCCCCCTGTTGAGTGCAGTGCGTGTGTGGTGACAATGGAGTGATGCAGTTACACTGAGGGCTAATGGTAGGAGTTCCGTCGGCCCATTCATGGAGGCAGAGGAGGGTGCAGGGCTCGGAGCCGGAGCCAGCAAGCGGAGGAAGTCAGGGGCCCGTGGAACGAGCTGGAGATCACAGACATGGCTGTCAGGGGCCGGGACTGGGGGCACGGGCAAGGAGGGGCCGATCCTCATCGCAGTTGGAGGCCTGCCCGACCTCCAGTGCTGTGGACTGCCACCTGTCCAGGCTGACAGACGAGCATTATGGCTCTCCTTCTAATCAGCTTAATTTGGGGCATCGTAACACAATGGCTGGTGCTTTCGGAGGCTGATGGGAAGCAGAGGTCTCAGAGCCGCTACGCTTTACATGCACGTAGCATCTTTTCACTGGGATGCTGTGTTTTCCAGCCACTTGGGCTAGGTCTCCTCCTTTCTTAGAGATTCTTGGGCCTACATGTCTTTACTGGGAGCTGAGAAGAAAAAGAGGTACCTAGGAAAAAGTTCTGAAACCAGAGACTTGCCTCTCTAGGGCCAGTCTTAGCTTTTAACTAGTAATGGTTGGCGGGGGGGGGGGGGCACGCTTAATAAAAGTATTCTGCTGTCAAATCTCCAAAAGCCCTTTGGACTCCCAAAGTCTCAGATTCTGTAACTATCTGTGTATGTCGTCTTATAATTCTGCCCTTTGGAAATACTTTATCCCGCTCCTCTCCGCGTTGCCTCCTTCCCCTTCAGGCTCTTCAGCTGGGCCCCCGCTGCTGTCGCCTCCTCGCAGCTTGACCCCCCAGCACAAGCAGCTCTGCAGACGGGAGGCGGGCTCCTCTGTCCCCCAGGTCACTGCCTATCCCACCCCAGTCCCAGGCACTGCGGTTGGAAAATGGGGAGCCCCTCGGGTAGGAAGGGGGTGCTGATGATGCTGACCCCCCTCTCCACCGTCTGAAGGTAGGACGTTCAACATCGTTCGTACAAGACAGGCTTTTGCCCTTAAGCTCCCCATCTAGCCAAGAGCAGGAGATTAGTGCAGTTGAAGCTTGAGCGATAATGGCCAAGCCAGTGTGAAGAATTGGAACCTACAGGGGCAGAGACCCCTGAGAGCTTTCCAGGAAGGGGGATGTGATTGACCCCAGAGAGCCGAGCTCCCTGCTCTGTCATGGATGAGTCTAGAAGAGACCAGGGAATGGCACTTCAAGGTCCCCCGTTTCTGGGGTGACTGCTTTAGTCATTCGTTTTCCTTTCAAGTAAGAGGATCAAAGATCAAGAGCTGGCCAAAGTCAGTGATAATTAGACTGAGAATAAAAAGGGACTGAAGAAAGCAGAGTGTATGTTTTATATGAAATCTTTTTTCATTTTATTCAGAAAATTCTGTGCACGTGTCCGCGGCTGGAGCTTATGTAGGTGTGACACGTGATGCAAGTGTTGTATTGAAGCCCCGTGGCTTTGAAAGTCCAGTAGAAGTGACCGAGTGCCACATATCCCAGCCCTCCCTACAGGATTCTCTCAGGCATGTTCCTTTAAGGTCTCAGTCTTCTGGAAGAGAAGGCCAGTGCCAGGAAAAGTAGGAACACTGGTGACTCAAAAGGGAAGACTCTACATGGCCCCAAATCAAGGTTTTTAGCTTTCTGGAGCCCTGTCTTCCCCATCTGGAAGTCCATCAACCTTAGGGATGCTGGTGTGGCTAACACTGTGGTCGCATTATTGGTGGACGGGGTAGGCAGGCCAGATTACCTCTCCATGGGGGCAAGATGGGGCCTCTGAGGCAGGAAAACCAGACAGGATTGGCTGAGAGTTCCAAGGTGTCCCATGGGGAGGCAAGGTCTTCCACAGCAACTGCACAGCTGGAAGTCTTCACCCCGTGGCTGTGCTGAGCGAAGCCCTCCAAAGAGATCTCACTGCTGACACCTAACAGGCATTCCTTTTTTAATTTAATGGTTCAGAGCTGTTGTCTGTCCATATACACAACATACATACACATGCGAGCCTGCACATGTGATCCCTCGATCAGCTAGAACCCTGCCGTCCTTTTTAGATAACAACGCTGGATGCTTCGGGTGGGATTTGTCTTCCACGGAGGCTACAATTACTGTCTCTGGTTTGGAAGGGTTCTGGTTAATTTCCCTTGCCTCCTGGAAACAAAATTTTAAACATAACCTCAGGTACCTGAGGCTCCTGAGGTACCTCTGCAGTAGAAGGGGCATCACGTAGTAACTGCCTGGATTCAATTCGTTATTCTCTGCAAGAAAAAAAAGGGGTGGGGAGAGAGAAATGATGTTAGCTTCAGTTCTGCGGCCCGGCATTTCTCGGCGAGGCACGCAGGGGAGTGAGGAAGGGCACAGCTGTTCGGTGTCTGCACCTCGTCACTCCTGGGGGAGCGTCTTGCAGCACCGAGAGGATTCTTGCATTTGAAGATGGATGTTATGCCCCCCACACAGCCCCTAAGAACAAGTCGACTCCTTCAGGTGGTGTTCAAATGGCGCATGAGCTGTTTGTCCATCCCAGCTTAAGAAGGGAAACCAACAGTTGGGCCTGCTTCCTTCTCTGCAGGCCCTTCCTAAGGGACGGTCGAGACTAGTTGTGACTCATAGCGTCCCGTGTTGCCTTATATGTTAACGCCCACATTAACTTTCACTTTTAGATTGTTTTTAAAAAAAAACTGGAAGGCTTTAAGGTTTTCAAATGTCTCCTATCAAATGCCAGTGCCCTTAGAAACACGACGCCTTTAGCCTTCACTGCCTAGACCTCCTGACAGCCAGGGGCGGGTGGCTTAGCAGCCCCAGCGCTGCTGGGTGGCCTTGGAGGGGAGCACGGGGAAGATCCAAGCAGCTGGAGAGAGGCCCACCAGCTCCCTCATCACTAGTGACGGGGTTACACAGGGCAGAGGCTGTGAGCAGGAGAAGCCGCAGGGAAGTTGGCAGGTGTCAGTAGGTCTCTTGGTTGCCAGTCCCTGGCTCCGCAGCCTGCGCAGGGTGGCAGGGGGGCCGCAGCAGCAGCCGGGTCCTGTCTGTCTGGTTTGACATGCAGTCCGCAGTGCCAGTCACAGTGCCCCCTTCACCAGTCCTGGGCAGAAGCTAATGCATACCTCATTTTAAAGAAATCTTCAAATTTCTTTAAAGAATTCTTTCAAATCTAAAGAAATCTTTCTGGACTGATTATTGTTATTCATGATTAAGAATGATCATTTATTGAACTGCTACTTAGTACTTCATACATAATGTCTCAGTTGACCTTTACTCTATGAGCATTTCCTTCCCCTTAACTCTACAAGTGCAGAAACTTGGAGAAGTTAGATAACTTAGCTGCTGCCCACAAGTGTGGTGGGAGGACAGCGAACCACCAACCTTTGTCCTTTTGTTCTTACTTTCTGGGTGACATTTCATCTCTGCCCTTAGCATTTGTTGGTTGCTGTTCCTAATCTTAATTTTTGTAAAGATTTTATTTTTTTAATTTATTTTTAGAGAGAGGGGAAGGGAGGGAGACAGAGAGGGAGAGAAACAGCAATGTATGGTCGCCTCTCACATGGCCCTCACAGGGACCTGGCCCGCAACCCAGGCATGTGCCCTGACCGGGAATCGAACCGGGGCCCTCTGGTTCCCAGCCCGCGCTCAATCCACTGAGCTACACCAGCCAGGGCCCTAATCTT
>PVJI01015546.1:0-40825 GCA_004026765.1 Micronycteris hirsuta
TTCTAACTTATAAAATTGGCAAATCTGCCTGTTCATGTCTCCCTAATCCCTTATGGCTCATGGAGCAAACAGGTGCTGATATAAATCAGACAATACCCCAGGGTTCCCTTGGGTTTCCTTGGCCCTCAGCGAGCCTAGAACGAGGTGGGACGAGCGGGGGAGCCCGTGGTCCAGGCGCCAGAACGATCACACTGAAAGGAGACACGGCCTTTCCTGGAGACACTAGGGCGGGCTTCTTAGGGAGGGGGTCATCTGAGATGAGTTTGAAACGCGGCGTCTGGTCTGGACGTGCAGCTATGGAGGGAGGGGCGTCGCGGGTGCAGGGAACGCATGAGCACGGGTGTGGAGGCAGAAACGGGAGAGCCGTCCACGGGGAAGAGGAGGAAGCTTCAGACGGAGGGTTAAGTGCACGAGAGGGACCAGGAGGGAGAAACAGAGTGGGCGAGGTGGCCCCAGCCCCGTCTGGAAGGGGCTGGCGCTCTCCTGCGCTCGAGTTTTACAGCTGGGAGGAAGCCACTGTCTGGTTTGCTGCAGTGTTGCAGGCTGTCGGGTCTCCCGTGTCCGGACTACGGACTCTGTACCGGACAGATTTAAAGTAAGAGTTTGTTATTTTATGGTTTGTCCACCAACAAAGAGACATTGTGCAAGCTAAAGACTCGCAGGCGGTGTGCACGTGACGAGGCCGGTCAGCACGCGTGCCTTTGCGCCAAGTCCACGGCTGGGGTCCGCGTGGAAGCGGATGCAACGCGCCTTTGAACTCAGCGCGAGCTGCGGTGCTGGCACTTTGTTCCATTCAGGAAAAAAAATAAGTACAAATGGCTCCTGTGAGTCCTATGATTTTTTTTTTTTTCTAAATACTTGTTCCTGTATCTAAAAAGGGGGATTTCAGAGACTAGTTTCTGTAATTGGAGTCCTTTGAAGATAAAGCCTGAGTAATGACTCATGTGATAAAGGTTTGCTGAGCCTTCAGCATTGGACGCTCATCAGAAACAGTAGTGGGGGCTGCACAGGGCTGAGCCCGCCCGCCGAGCGCCCAACTCGGGCGCTGCTGTCGCGTGGGTGCCACCCACCTAAAAATGCCTGGAAACGTTTCTTAAATGAATTATCTTAGAGAAAGAATTCAAGGGATATAGCATCTCTGCTGGCTCTCATCGTTTTCAGCTATTCCACTTTGATTCAGATTTATTTTCCACAGCACACAAAAAAATTATACTACTTCCTTATTCATTTTGCAATAATTCTGAAAAGTCATTCACAGTGAAAATTCACATAATCCAAAAGCTTGAAGATACTAAACTGAGCCTAAAAAATTTTAAATAGCAGGCTTCTTCTCCTTGCGCCTTTTCGCTTCTCTGCCTCTCTCCTGGCATCCACCCAACCTGGGCCCCACATGCTGGGCCCTCACTGGTAGGAGCACCGAGCAGGTGACTGCTGAGCTCACCTTCTGCGGAGAGAGCCACGGCCCTTGAGATGCCAAAAAGGTTAGAGTTGATGCTGTGGGAGAGGAAATACAGTGTTACTTCAAGGCACAGGTAAGAAGGAGGTGGTAGGAACATCCGAGAGGCAGGTAGGATTAAGTCCCGAATGCCGTGATGTGTCCAGACTTGGGCGGTGGGTGGTGTATAAAGTGACAGGCAGGCTGTCCCAGTGAAAGTGTGGCCGTGTCCTCGGTGCCCAGGTGACCCGTTCAGTAAACGTTTATCGGGCACCTTGTAAAAGCGCCCGACTGCCCTGCTGAAAGCCCATCGGCGGGTCCCCACGACCCCGGAGATAAAGCCTGGAGCCTTGGACGTGGCTCCTGAGGTCCCTGCTGACGTCCGCTCCCTTCTCTGCCTGTGCCGCTCACTCCTCCCTCCTTGTACTTTTCTCTGCTGCGAACATGGCCGTGAACCGTTCCTTCGGGGGGGCCGGACCTTTGCTCGTTGCTCTGTTGCTCTGTACCCTCCCCGCCCCACTCCTGTCCTCACCTTCAGCCCCCACCCTTGCTCTCCGCGGGGCTCGGTCACAGCCCTTTCTGACCAGAGAGGGAGACACCGTGTGCTGACCCCTCCGTGGCGTGGCTCGTGGCGCCGTGATGACCGGCTTCTGCGTGGAGACGGTGTGGCCTTTGAGGACGCCGTTTGTCACACCCTGCAAGCGCTTCGTGGAGCCCACGGAACTTGCACAGACAACAGGCAGATGTTGGGGTGGGGAGGGGACGGAAGAGCAAGAGGAAGGAAGCGCGGAGGGAAGAAGAGGGAGAGCGTTGGGAGCCTGCAGGAGGGAGAACCGGGCACGGGGACTAAGGCATGAGTACCAGATGGTGCCCACGAGGAGCTCGCAGCTGGCGGGGAAGAGCGATTCCGACTACACTCTGAACAACACGGCACGGGAAACATGATAGGGGAGCACACCGCGGGTCCCGACCCCTCGGGCAGCTACAGATACTAGGACCAGGTGGGCAGCAGGGGCCCACACGGCCCGGTGGTGAGCTTGCCCCAGAGGGAATGCGCGCCCACGGGCTCACTTTCTGCAGCCGTATGTGCCCACTGGACCCGCCTGGCTTCCTCCCGAGACAGTCGGATCAATCCTGTGCTTTGTGTTGGGACACTCGGAGGATCTCCGGGCTGACGTGACCCCAAGTCACAGAAAAGCGCCAGTGGCCGCCCTCCCCTGATTCCCGCTGTCTCTGTGGGAGCAGGAAGGGGGGCTTGCAGCATTAGCACTGTTCTGCCGAACTGCCGGAAGTAAGTGTTACCTCTCCTAGAGCTAGGCCAAGTTCAACGATTACTCTGACTCTGCTGCCACAAAGAACACGGATGGTCAAGTGTACACAAGCTTGTCAAACTCGAGAATTAGCAAACATCTTGTTTAAAGTGTTGACACATATAAAGCTAATTAGGAAGTTGCCCCAAGGGGGAGGTTCCAGGTAGGGCACAGTAAAGGTGGCAAGAGTGTCAGGTCCTTTGTTCCGAGGCTTTATGTACAGGGTCCGGCAGAAGCAACGCCTGCTGGAATGTGGTTGGTAGGGCAATAATATGGGTGTAATAATTTATAGTTTTAATTCGACCATGTCACCTAAAATGTCACATGGTGTGCTTGAGTATGATATTGTTATGTTACAGAATTATGTGCTTATGATTTTGTAATAAGAGAATTTATAATAAAAAAGGGGCATTATTTGTGCCGGACCCTGTGGCTGGCAGGATGGGAGTGAAGAAGTTACCTATGGATTGACGGGTGAAGGTGGTCCCAGCTCTCCCGGGCAGATGTGACTACCCAAACGTAGGTATGTATGTGTGTGTGGGGGCGGGGGGGGGGGCGGCTGTCAGCCCGAACCCTTATCTTGCTCCAGACCACATTTATTCATCTTATTGTGAAACAGACACATGGCAGGGGGCAGTTCATTAAAGTTGGGGCAGTTACTCAGAGTTATTTATGGGCTCTTTCTGTAAGCATTAGGGACTCCCTCGTAAAGGAAATAGTGACCAGAGGTAGGCAATTAACCAAAGTTGTTTCATGGGCTGCTGCTTTGGGTACTGTGGATTCCTTCCTCATCCCATTTCCAGGCCTTGAGGTGAATACATGGTTTCAGAGCTTTCTTTCCCCCATAGTCGAAATGATACATAGAATTTCAAGGACTCCTCTCCTTCCGTGTTAGCCTGGTGTTCCTTGTGATGTTGGAACACCTGGCACTATTATGGGCCAGGCTCAGGACTGCTGAGTTAATGGGTGAGACATGTCTCCCTCCTCCTCCTTAGGTAGGATGGTTTACTAGCACATCCTACCTAAGTGCTAACAGGCTTTTCCTGGCAACCAGGACGCTAGCTGCTAGCCAGCAACAGCAGCGCAGTCTCGGAGTTCTTCCTGTGCTGTCTCCTGCCTCACCGTCTACTAGTGATCTCCTCGCGAGGCCTGCCGGGGCTGGGGGGAAAGGAAAATTAGCTTTAGGCTGTGGGGGAAGCTTCCGTGGTGACAGTCTTCTGCGTTCTTATGTATCGTGGTGACAGTCTTCTGCGTTGTTATGTATGATCACAGTTCGATGGGGACTTGGGAGGATTCAAATTGAAACAAGACCGCAGCTCACCAGTGGTTTACTTTTTTGTTCATTTGACACTTTATTACACAGTAGCTGCTTGTGTTTCTCGTATGACTTTAGCTCCAATAACAGTAGCAACATCCTAATTATTGAGGGTCTCTAAACCAGATCTGATTGCAACATAGTCAAGGAAAATCTATTAGGAGCCTCGGGCTCAACAGAAACGAGACAGAAGCATTAGATGGCAGTGTAAACACATTGGCCTGGCAGGCAGCTCTTTCCCTCTGCGTTCTGATCTCTTTGCTGTGGCTGTCCGGTGGCCGGCCCGTGGCTGCGCACTTCCAATACGACTGGGCGCATTGGCCTGTTTCCGTGTGTGAAAACTCACCTAGCAGAGCTGGATCCTGAACCTTCAGCTCATTCACACACTCTCCCCACGTGCTTCTGTACTCAGCGCTGGCCAGGAGCTTAAAGGACAGAGAAAAACTTACCCGTTCATCATGGTAGTTTATTCCACTCCATCCACCTCTTAGCACGAGCCATATTTTAAAATATTTTTCTCCAAAAATTCCTTTTAATTTAAAAACTTGTGCTTTCCTGACTTTTAATATAGCAAAATTGGTTTATAAGTGGTTCAGAAAAGTCATTTTGATATTAGACTATTTTACAGATGTTTTGGGTTTCATTTCATTTTGAAAATAATGAGAAAAAACTCCAATGTACATTATTGCAGTTCATTTAGTTATTTGTGGGGCTCCTCAAAGATCATTCTTTTTTTGGAGGGGGAGGGCAGGTGTTAAATTTCTATTGATAATAATGAGATCATTCAGGGGAAGCGTCAGCTCTTTAAAAAAAAGTTTTGTGTCTACTTTTATTAGAACAGATCATCAATAAGTTCCGAATTCTTTAGGCAGTCCCTTAATATATGAGATCATTATTTCTGTGAAGAAAACGGAGCGTACTAGGAGACTTTCGTTATTTTACCATGACTTATTTCTATCCAGACCCGTAAAATGAACAACTCGGAGTCAGCAATATGGGGCACTAATTTTGGGTTCTTCAATGAGTAGTGAGTTTTTCCTTCTATCACGTAACTCAATTGTATAACTGCAATGTGCCACCATTTTATTTATTTTTTTTCTGGGCTTTAAAAAAAAATTCCCCTCCATTAGCAAATGAGGTCTTTGGAGCAGAGCCCGAGTTGCCCTTGATTGCCGTCATATTTATTCTTCATGAGCCCAACACGCCGTCTGCACCATCTCACTCCCCCTCACCACCACCCGCTGCGATACCGTGATTGTCTTTATTTTTATGTCAACACATCAAACCCATTCTTTCCAGGAAAAGAACGTGTGGGGCTGCTGAGCAGCGCTTCACAGGCCGCAGCCCCAGCCCCACGTCTCCCCAGTCCCCGTCCCTTCCAGCCTGCAGCAGAGGCTGCAGCCAACGTCCTCCAACCAATGCTTCTGGAAGAGCAGCCCCAAGTCCAGGGGCAGAGATCAGGCGGTGCCTGCTGCACGGGGCGGGGGGTGGAATGAGGAGAGTTAGCTCACGTCTGCCGTTCACGTGGGTCTTTGTCCGTCTGCCCTCCTGCGCCAGGCACGGCTCCATGCTGGTGATTTTATTCCTAGGGATCGCTGATGCTAAAGCGGGTGGTGGCGAAGAAAGAAGATGAAGGTTTTGAGGGATGAGGTTTGTTTTCAGAGTTGCTTGATGAGGAAGGCGTGGGTACTTGTGTCTGTTGTGAACTCAAGTTAAGACCTGGGGATGGTGATGGCTCCAAAACCAGTGTTTCTCCGTTTCGGTTGCTACGCTGGCGTCGGCAGCTTTCCGAGGTATAAGGGGGTTTTCACATGTGGGGTGGTGCTCGTCAGAGCTTTCCCGGCTCTCTCCGCCGTGCTTCGTACGGTGCTGCCAGGCCGGCTCCTCCAAAGAGCTCACTTACCAAACAAAACCACCATCTCAAACCGTGTGCTTTTCTGAGTCGGGCCTAGCTGTCCTTTTTGCTGCTATCAGTGGTGGTCAGCTGTTGCCACAGCAACGCACAACGCCCAGAAACTCGATAGCTTTGCATCCAGAAGCATTTATTTCTGAGCATGTGATTGCAGGTCATGTGGGTTCCCTTGATCTAGGTTAGCCTCGGCCCAGCTCCACCCGGCCCACAGGTTGGGCCCAGCCCGGCTCCGCCCAGCTCTGCCCCATTCCTCAGGGCCAGTGGACCAGTCAGAACAAGGCCTTCTCAGAGCAGCAGCAGAAGCACAAAAGACTAAAGCCAACTAGGCGAGTACGTCCCCGGCTCTGCTTGTTTTGCGTCCAGGAGCATCCTGTAGGCCAAACCAAGTCCCACAGCCAAGCCCGAGTGAGTATCTGTGGAAAGATAACACAAACACTCACGTCATCGCAAGGCCGGGCCACGTAAGGTAAAGCCCGCCCCAGACTGCTTGCCCCTCTCTCACCGCTGCTGCTGAAACGTAACCCCTTGACGGTGTGACCACAGTGCTCGGGGCGACTTAACTCACAGGTTAGAGAACGTGGTCGGCTCTTAACCCAGCGAGAGCAGCAGGCAGGACCCTGGCCAGGGGTGTCCGCAGCTGTGGGATGCCACAACCGCCAGGCTTCCTTTTGAAAATCCGGGAGGCTGATCCTATCCTCAGCTCAGAAACCATTCTCGTCTGCCCGGCCCCAGGGTACCGTTCGCACATGTGTGACGGGAAGACCTTTGGGGATCGCCCGGGTCAGCACTGCCCAGTAGAGCTCCCTGCAGCTGGAAATGCCCTGTGTCTGCACCGCCCACGGCAGCAGCCCCTTCGAATGCGCCTAGTGGGCCGGAGGAGCTTAATTTCATGTAATTTTAATTAGTGTAGTTTTATACTGAAATAGCCACATGTAGCTACATTAGACAATTAGACAGTATAGATCTAGTTAAACGTTTCTTGGCTCTGAGTCGATATTTCTTGAACGAACGAATGAATGAATGAGAAAGAGAGAAATGACCTCCACCCAAGGTCACACAGCAAACTCATGGGAAAGCCAAAATAAGACCCAGGGACAGGGATGGACTGGCCTGGACCCTCCCCCACAGCACACCCACTGCCTCCTCCAGGCCCCTTGCATGAGCTTGACCTTATTTCTGCACTGGTCACCTTCTAGCCATGTCTGAACCTCTCATGGTCAAACAGGTCGGAAGGAAAAAAAAAAAAGAACAAAAACAAAACTATTTTTCTCTTTTTAGTAATTTGAAGAGTGAGCACTAAGAACTCAATCAAACATCAAATAATTTTTCCACAGTAGAAATAATATATACTTTCCATCCAAATTAAAACACACGCTCCCAGCAATTTAATTATGCAAATGTAATCTAAGCAGCAGTGAAACAGTGTTAAGGGGGAAAATGAAGATGGATAAGCTAAAATTTTCGGTGACATTTTCCTTTTTAATTTCCTCTTTTGGTTAATATTATGCTGATTTTCACGCACCGCTTAGGTGGCTACCGTATTTATTTCTTTGTGACATGTGCCTCCGCACATTGATGCAAATCCTATTAATCACCGTCCAGCCGTTCGCCAGCCCCGCTGCCCACACCTGTCAGGCCGCGGTGCCGGACGGGCCTTTGCTGTGAGCGAGGTGGAGCGCCCTGGGAAGCAGAGCCGGGGGCTCAGACAGGGCCGCCTCCCTCTCGCTGCGCGGAGCGATCTCCTTCTACAGCGCTGCAGCTCCCACCCGTGTCCCGGGGGGGCCCTCCGTGAAAACTGAAGAGCACCCGTCGGTTGGCTGTCGTGCCCCCGCCTCACCAGAGGAGCCCAGTCCATGGGCCCTGTCCAGCCAGGAGCCCCGTCTGAGGTGGGCCCTTCAGAAGCAGAGCCTGAGATGCGGTTTGGGTACGAGCACGTTGAGGGGGTGGCAGATGTGGACCCAGGAGGGGAGAAAGCCAGGATGGACTTTCAGGCGGAGTCTTGTAGAGGGCTCCGGGCTTCATCCTGATTCCACAGGGGCCTCGCAGTCTGTCCCCACTCAAGACCAGGGCACTGGACTCTCTTACATAATACCGCAGTTATTATGGGCAAGAGCCCTTTGTGGGCCTTCAGTCCCCAGGTCCCCACAGCCCTGGGAGCGCAGGCCGAGTGGCTGGGAGGCCCAGAGCTGCCTGTCGTCAGCGCTGGTGGACATCCGCGGAGGGACACTCAGACCTGGGGACAAGGACCCAGGGGTTGGGTAGAGCTCTGCCGTGGCCACCAGCACCTCACCCAGGCCCTGCCCACAGCTGGCACCCACCTTGCTGCCCTCCCTCCAGGGCGCACTGCGTCAGTTCCCTGGCGCCTCCCTGAGCCACTGGGGAGTTTCCTGGTCCCTTACGCCCGGGCAACTGGGACTTGTTTCCTAATGGTTTTTACTCCAATCAGATCGCGTTGGCATTTCAGCTGCGGTCTTCTGAGTTTTAAACAGATGGTGAGCAGTGGAGGGAATTTGGAGCAAGGCCAACGAGGAAGGTATTCGGATCAAGGGAGCTACTCACAGGCAAGGCCAGCTGATAACGAACCCGTATGATCCAGAAATCGAGGTTCGGTGGTTTTTCTGCAGCATCTGGGGATTTCCTTCTAAAGCCTGGGAGTGCCTTAAGATTCCAGCCTGGTCACAGCCAGACCGTTCGGGGCTGGAACTCAGAGCAGCATCTGCAGCCGCCGCCCCAGGCCCGTGTCCCGCACCATCGGGGGCAGGAAATGGAATTCTGGGTGCCAGGCACCCAGATGTTGAAGCACTTACTGCCTACTGGAGAGAAACTGGAGCCCCAGCACACTCTCCCTTCTTATTTACTTCCTCCCTTTCAAGGAAGGTACTTCTCGGAAAGGCTCTCTCTGCAAAGCAGAAAATGCTATTTTGAAGATGAATGAACGTAAAAGCTCTCTTGGCAAAGAAATTGCTTTGTTCCATTTGAAAACCTCTCTGCCTTCGAGGGAAGAGAGGGCGGGGGCTCTGGGAGCGGGGTTAGCTCTCACCATCCTTCCCTCTGGTTTGCAGAGGCGAGGCTGCACGGAAGGACTCACAGCTCTCCCCGCGGCTCTCTGGGCCCCTAATCCCAGAGCTTCAAGGGCCACCATATCCAGAGCTGCCTGAGATCCCAGGGTTTCTACTAGGAAGGCACCGCCCCCCCTCCCGCCCCCAAAGGGCCGAGCCTAGAGCCCACACATTTTCTTACAAGCTTTAAACTCAGTATGGAGGGCCCTTAGCTGCATGTTCTCCTACAGCCGTCATGGATGGTTTTCTTTTGCACTGTGTTTTCCTCCAGAGGTGGGTTCCTTACTGCAGTGGTTTTCCTGCCAGCAGGGCTGGGGTCCCCCTGGACGTGCCCGAGGCTGGTTCTCAGCGTGTTGCTGCGGGTGGTGAACTCACCCTGGTGCTCCCACTCGCCCTCCCCTGGCCTGGGCTCCAGGAAGAGCGAGTGAGCCTGGAACCAACCAGCGGTCCTCAAGGCCTGGACCGTGCAGACAGTCGGCCGAGAGAGCCATTCCTTCCCCCCTCCCTTCCTCTGTGTGCGTGCGTGCGTGCGTGCGTGTGTGTATGTGTCTGTCTGTCTCCATGCCTTGTCCTAGAACAGGTCAAAGTTCTTCCTATTTTCAGGTTGAGTATTTCTTTACAAGAATATAGAACATTTTTTTTTCTGGGTTACCTCATGTTGAGGCGTTTCTTTCTTTCTTTCTTTCTTTCTTTCTTTTTTTTTTTGTATATTCACCTAGAGCCTGGGATGGACACTTGTTAAAGATCTAAAATAAGAAATCATTTCAGACGAGAGTGTTGGTGATATTCAAAGACCAAGTACATCTTTTCTTTCTGTCCCCAGGCTTCTGACATCCAGGTCCTCCTGTTCCTTCGGCCTCCAGAACATGCCGGGTTTGTAATTCCCCATGTCTGTGGCCCTGGTTAGCATCATGCGCTGTGTTCTTCAACAAAATAGTTCTTTGCTTACATGCACATCACATGCCATAGTTTCCTTAGCTCTGTGTCATCCGTCATTGTGACTTGTTTTGCAAGAGGGAAAAGGTCTTTCATTTTATTTTACTAATTATTGTATTTTTATTCGGTTCCTAAGAAACATCAGCCAGCTACCACCAAGATATATTTTAATAGTTTTCATCCCATTAAACTGGATGATCCTGTGAAGACGAAGATATTCTTACTTGGCTAGGAATTTATTAAACAAAGGAAACTAGAAATTGATGGGTGTTCAAAGTCACTCACAACTTTTCCGTCATTAGTTGCTCAGTCCTGGGTCATGAAATGTGATTCTTTCCACTCAGATCATCTTACTGAGAAGCTGACCAGTGAGCATCAAATGACCTGGGCTTTGGTCCTAACTCAAATTAAGCTAATGTAAATCTCCATTCTTAATGAGTATACTTCATACTGTGGTTTCATGATTACTTATCCATGTAGCTCGTCCTGCGAGGAGCACTGTGATAAAGAGGGGACCGTCTGCCGTCGGGAAGAACACTTCTCAGAAGTCAGAGGAGAACCGTCAGTTTCCTTGCTCCCACCTGTACAAGGGGCAATTCCGTGTAACTCTTAGATCACCTTTGTCGGCTTTTCTCTCTCGCCCTGGGCTCCGTACATTTCCATCCTGGCTTCCGTTCCTTGTCCCTAGGAAATGGGCCATCATTTTGACTGTCCCTTTCCCTTCCAGCCAGGACTTTCGGGAGCCTGTTCAGTTTGCCCTTCCACCTTTGAGTCTTCCTTATCTCTGTGCCTTCCGAGGCTGTTCCGATTGTCTTCCTTATCTCTGCTCCTTCCAATGCTCTTCCGATTTTTGAAGTTTATTTTATCCAAGGACATGCTTATTGATTTTAGAGAGTTGTGGGGGGAAACATTGATGTGAGAAACATCTATTGGTTGCCTCCCGTCTGCCCTGACCAGGGATGGAACCTGCAACCTAGGCCTGTGCTCTGACCAAGAATCAAAATACAGATGGCACTCCAACCAACTGAGCCACACCGGCCAGGGCAGGTGTACCAATTTTTAAAAATGTATATTTACTTACACTGATGTAGTTTCATGGCCTAAACAGAAAAATAGTTCATAAAAAATCCTCCAAAGTCATCATAGGGGTCCAGAAATTTAGAGCAGAAGGGCTATCCAGGGGGGCTCCCTCCCTCTGCAGCCAAGGCTTGGGGTCCCCCCAGCATAAGAGAGGGCGACAAAGAACCGAGCAGCCAGCCGAACTCTGAGAGACCTGACAGGCCCCATCTGAGAGTGGGTGAGGCAGCCTCTCAACTCAACTCCTGGAAATAATTGTAACAAAGATTTTAACAAAGGTTAAGCCCTCTCTGATTTGCAAGCCCATTCACACACCTCCATGTTCAGCCCTCTTCCCATCACCATGGCAACACATTTCCCCTAATAAACGGACTAGAGGGGAAGAAGCAATTCTGCAAATGTGACCTTCTCCTACTCTCAGTTTTGTCTGTGCGCATGGGTTTCTTTTTTTCACAGCGGTCCTTTCCTGTGAACTTCATTCTCCTCTCAGGATCTGAACATCTTAGGACCTGGCATTAAAATAGGAAAGCCAGGCCTGGAAGCTTCAATCACCTGGCACTAAGCATCTCACCTAGTTCAGTGGTCCCCAAGTGCCAGGCCACAGTCCAGCTGCTGTGGGGGCCATGAGGCCCTGGTCCAGACCAGTGGGACCAGAATCTCGAATGGTGGTGCCCAGGGATCTGAATCCTTACGCCCCCCACAGGCTCCAAGATGCAGCCAGGTTTGCTGATCATGGTTGATTTTATGCAGCACCCGTCCCGGGTTGCTGGCAGCCCGACCCTGTCTATTTGTCCTGCTCGACAAGTAGATGAGAGCAGCCCAGTTCAAGCCTTGCCTGTATCACCGAAGGAAACTGCAGGAACTGTCTTAGACAAAGAAAAACGAAGAGCATCACAAGACAGCACTACCCTTAGCTACCCTTAGGTGAGACAGGAAAGACTGGGGATTTTAAAGAATACCAGACACCCAGGCAGTGGAAGAGCGATGCAGGCCAAGCTGGGTGTGGAACACCTGTGAACTCGGCTCTTTCTCCCAGCAGGAGCCCAGTGCCGGTCCCCAAATCTGATCGTGTGTCCAGCTTCTTGACACAAAGGTTTTCGTGATTTACGATGCAACTTCATTGAAAGGGATGTGAAAGGTATCCAAGAAATGAGTGGGCCCCGCGAAGCGCCCACTCGGCCCTGCAGATGCAGGCCGATCGAGGCTGTGTGCACCCTCGGGCTTTGCTGCTGGACGTGAACCTCCGTAGGTCTGTCTCCCTGGCTGTCTGTTTGCAGTTTGAATTATCCAGGTTGCACTTGTCTGCGACTCAGTGACGGGCCAGAACATCTCCGGGTGTCCTCACGGTGTATTCTGGTTCTGATACAGTCTGGAACGGAACCTTCAGGAACCTTCCTCGGGTTGTCTGGGTTTGTCATAGCCATGCAGCTTTCCAGAGGGGGGTTATCATTCTGCCCTCTGGACCTCAGTGCACGGTGCTTTGCTTGGAGAAAAGAAAAGATCTGTTTCAGAAATTCCAGATGAGACGACTAGGAAGTATTTTTAAAGATTGATGAAAGCTGCTTCAGAGATTGGTGCTGACCTTCGTAAAGAGAGGACCTGGCACCGCTCTCGTCCTGCCTGGCACGCCACCCGGCGTCTCGGAGCAGGGCAGCGCGGGCTTGTCCGCAAGCTGCTGAAGTCTCGTGCAGAAGGTGGGGAGCTCTGAAACCTGGCCTTTCATGGCACCGAGGGTCACTTATGGCGAAATCGAGCTGGTTCTTGCTTGGACTTGACTGCTTTGTAGGCTTCTCCTAAAATCATTTGAATGTTTGTTTGGAATTCACAGAGGCTGACAGGGCCCCCAGATCTGCTTTTGTAATTGGTGCTTTGGGAGTCAGTCGGCTTTGAAATGGAAACGTAGGCCTGCTGGATTCTATTTTATGTTTTTCCCCTGCGCTGGAAACTCTCTGCTCCCTGAAAGAATCGGCCTCGCCCTGCGGGCCGTGCAGTGGGCAGAGTCACACTTCCAATGGGCAGTAGAGACTCACGGACTTTTATGCTCCGACACCCCAAGGTCATACTTCATTATGATCTCATACTGCTACAATGCATGCATTTTCACCTTCTGTTTCATTTTAAAAATTATTTATTTTAGCTTATAGAAAACTTGGAAAAGCACATAAGGGGAAAGAAAAATTATGCCACAGTCCCAGATAAATCGTTAGTTGTAGTTTTTGTGTATTTCCTCCTAACCATATATACACTCATCCATATTAACAAATATTCATTGATCACTTGCTGTTTATATAATGCTAAGGAAGAATTGAAGTTATTGACAGTCCAATAGAGATTACTTGAATTATTAGGGAAATTTCATTGAATTCAAATGGGTAAAACAAAGTGCAAAGAAATTTGTCTCAAACAACTTCAGAGACCGTGAGGTTGGCGCAGGTGTCGGGAGTGCTGGGGGAAGTGGGTTGCCAAGGAAAAGTTCATTTTTACCTTGAATCTCTAAAATAGTTCATAGAATGGGTAAGTAAATATAGAAGAAGGAGAAACTGGGGAATCTACTAAATGGCACTTCTGGCTCCCTGGGGTTGAAGACGTGGACAAAAGACAAAGAGCGTAGGCATGAACTTAAGTAGACATTTTTTGGTGTGCCTTTACATTTTTTCGAGGGATCTAAAGGCAGATGTGGAATTAATATTAAACAGTCAGGATTTGTTCTGTAATTGCGTGTGTTATTATCCCCAGAACACTCCGTTTTCCTTCGGTGATTGCCGTGGATGAGCTTTCAAGAATGCTGAGAGCTTGCCCAGTTGCAATCGTCTCTCCCAGGTGCCGCCTCTCTCGCCGGGGCCCTCGTGGGCATCACTGCTGGGCCCACAGGAGCTGCCTGGCCCCTGTTGGCAGCCTTGCCTGGCACAGCCCAGGCTACGAGATCTCTTACCCCAACGGATGGTCGTAGGCCAAGGCTGCAGGGCTCACAGACCCCTAACCGGTCTGGGGGCAGTGCCCTGCTTTTCCCCATCTGGCCGCTGTGCCTGGAAGGGTCCATTGGGGAGTCCGACAGCAGCCCGAGAGTGGGGGCCTGAGGCTGCTGCAGTGTTTTGGTGGGGAGGTGGGGGTAGTGATGCGCAGACCCTGCTGTAGTCTTTGGGAGACCGCAATGGCACATGCCATGCTGCCGGTCTCAGGGGAGTCCCTAGAGAGACTGGCAGGGGGGACCACTCCTCTTGGCCTCCCTCTGGCCCCCTCACCCCTTTCCCCTCTGACTTCTGTAGCCACTGTGTGTCTCACAGCATTCTGGGTAAAAGCCTCCATGCCAGCCGTTCCCACGGGCTCAGCCCTGCTGCCTGGAACTAGTGAAGAGACCCAAGTGGAATTGTAGGCGCGAGGGGCCTTTGAAGCCACAGAGTGCTGGAGGCAAAGGGTTCTTCAGAGTTTTTGGATGACTTAGGGCGGGGACAGGCCTCAGTCTGTGACGTGGCACCTGATGAGGTGCATGCTGCGCACAGCCTCCTCGCTTGCCCATGCCCAGGCGGGTCCTGAACCCTTACTCCTGGGAGGGTTGGTGCAACAGGCGGAGAGCAGAGTTAGACCTAACCTCGTGGTGGTGTTGCCTGCAGGTGGGAACTGCCTAGGTAAGCGCGCTGAACGTCGGGTAACTTGTAAAACACATGAAAAGAAGCCAGTACTGGGTCAGTGTTCTTGGGAAAGCAAAATCACTGTCCTGATGCTTGAGGGAGGAGGTGAGCTGATGATCAAGTGGAATGAGGAGGAGCGAGGTTCGTGGGGGTTAGACACAGGCAGAGTGTCCTCAAGTGGCCAGTCCTCACCACCCGGGTATCTACCCGCCGTGCGCCAAGTCCAGAGAGCTCAATGATGGGACCCTGCGATCCGCGATGGGACCCAGCTCTTAGGTTCAGGGAGAGCCATTTAACTGCGTACAGCGGAACTGCCGGGCCTGGGGAGGTGAAGCCAATTAGTGTGATGCGAATCTGACACGGCTTCGTGCTCGCACGGCTCGGGGACTGTAGTTTTGGTGCCTGTGCCTTAGGAATCCTGTGTGTGTCTGTATTTTTATTCCTGGTGCAGTGCCATTGGCCAAATCCAACATGCTCGTCCGATAAATGCCCTTTCTTCTGCAGACCTTTATTGTTCACTCACGTGGTTTAAAGCCCAAAGATACATAAACAAAGGTGCTCGTTGCTACGTTGTGTTAGTGACGACTGGGGACAAATCTCAAAGCTCGTCAGGCAGGGACCTATTATATAACTATTGGTCCAGCTGTATAATGGAACACAATTTAGTTCTTTAAATAATGAGGTGGAACTAAATATATGGATAGGAAAAGATGTTATGGTATCAGGATGTATAGCTGTATTTCTAGTAAGACCACGTTTTTATAAACATTACATATGCACATGGCAAAGTTTAGGAAAGACTATATTACAAATAGGCGTCACACCATTAATATTGTACCCCTCTAATGGTGAAAGTTAAAGAATGTTTTATTTTCTACTCTATGTATATATGCATTGATCTGTAGCATTTGGGGTTTTTATGGGAAGCATGCTTTTTTTTTTTTTTTAGAATTCAGATTTCTTTAAAGTTAAACACCCCCCAAAAAAAGAAAAAAATCATCAGATACTATAATTTCCCTGAACTGAATTTACTGCTTTCCAGATTCAGCCAAAGTGTTTGGAAAACCTAAAAAAAAAACAGAAATTTCTAAGGAGCCAGAGTAGCCAATCGACGTTCCTTCTGATCCTTTGTGTAAGAATCTGAGTCGCTGATACACGCAGCATCTGGGGAGGACCTCGGAGGCTCTGTGTTCAGTGAAAGAAGCCAGTCCGGAAGGTTCCGTGCCACATGGTTCTGTTTACCCAACATGCTCAGCAGTACGAAGCTCTAGTGATGGAGAGGCAGTGCTGACCGGGGTTTGGGGAAAGGCGAAGTGTGTGTGTGATGGAATCACCCGGTATCCCGACTGTGGCAGTGGTGACATGCTATTAACATGCTAACATTGATAGAATGATGCGCAGAAAAGTCTATTTTACTATCAATTAATTCAAAAAATAAAGATTTTAAAAAGCAAAATAATAAAGGAATGGGGAGCCACAGGAGGCTGTGTGTCCGGCACCTGTAAGCTCATGGCTGTGCCCCACGCCTTGCATCCACCCCTCTGCCGGGCTCCACCTCCTCGGCCGAGCCCCAAGGCTGCCTCACCCTCCCCGCTGCCCCGGGCAGCAGCGCCTCCACCCGTGAGCCATAAGGGACAGTCCAGTTTCTATTTGAGCAAATCCCACACCAGGAAGCTCAGCCCCTTTCAAGGCTTTATGTTGGGTTATGTGTGTGCCGGCTGTGTAGCCGCCTCCAGTGGAATCTGCGTTTGCTCACTGGCGTCACGTACAGTGAATCCAGCTGCCCTTCTGTGATGCCACTCCAGAAGCATCAGCGTACCGCAGTCTCACCTCCGCGCTCCCGGCACCCCCTTTCTTGAAACTGATTCTTTGCTGATCCTTCTGGTCAATGGCACTGACGGTCATGCGACCATCTCTGGAAGACATACGGCTCTGTGCACTTGAAGTTGCACACACCCTTTTCAAACACGCCGCTGCGAAGCCTGTGGCCCTATCATGTGCCGGAGGAGCAGGCTGTCTGACCGTCACTGCAGAATCCCCACTTACCCTCTTCAGTTCCCTCTTTCTCGGGTGCCCGTCCCGCACTGCCCAGATTGCTCTGCGTCCTGCGGCTTTCTGCCTTCCGGCACATCTGCCCTTCTTCCCGGCCTCGGGCTCAGACCTGCCAGGTCTTCGCCTTCCTCAGTAGTCTAAAGACCCGAGGCAGGGAGATGGCTGAACCGCACTTGCGCCCTGTCCCCTCTGACTCACCGGGCTGGCCTGTTCCACCAGAAATGCCACCGAGCCTTCAGTTTCCCTCTGCCCGTGTTGCTCTCGGAACAGCTTCCTCGTGTGTTCCAAGTGTTGTCACTCTTTATGCGTGCCTGTTAATTGCACGCCTGGGTGCCAGGTTGGGTGGCGGGGGCAGGCTGGCGCCACTTAAGTACAAGTTAGCCTCCTAATGAGCATCACCGCGCACCCAGGCCGGCTGGAAACCCCGAGGCCTCCCCTGGCACCTCCGAGGTGTGTAGTTATTATGAAATTGCTGCACATCTGGATGTCTTCTTTCCATAATCGCCGCACTTGAAAGGTGACCGCTGGCCTGTTTGAGAATGAAAAGGGGTTCATTATGTTAATAATCAGAGATCCTGAAGCAGCTTCTGCCTTGGTGGGTTGTGAAGGGCGTGGGCTCCAGAAACTACGGAGAAGGCAGGGGGCCAGGGACCTGGCGCAGGGCGAGAACGAGGGGACATGGGAGGAAGCAGAGGCTCCAGAGAGAGAGGTGAGGAAAGTATGGGCAGGAAAAGCAAGTGACAAGAGGCCATGGAGGCGATCTGTGGGCGTGATTAAAAAGCGCACTTGATACACTGGGGTAGATTACATAGATGGGGGCTTGGTGTGATTTGCTTCTTAACAGCATGTCTTATAGACTCTGTCCAGCCCCCACGTTCTAATGGCGCTGCTTTCGGGGAGGGGGGGGGGGCTGGCTTCAGGTTGGCGGTCCCTCTGCCTGCCAGTCTGGCTGATGGTGCTTCTGTCCTCTGTTCTTGTTGTGCCCCTCCCAAAGCATCGGACCCCGTCCCAGAGGACCATTTGTAAGTGACCCTGAAACAGGAAAGCTGGTCCATCGGCACCAGCCAGGTGAAGTGACCCAGGGAGAGTGAAAAGAAGAAACTTCATTAAAAACAGCTGACAACTTTCATAGCACGACTTTACATACGACCACCAAAATACAAATTTCATGCAAGCTTTTTCTTCTGTTCCAAATCCCGAACTTGTACCCTAGTGACTGTAGCTTCCTTTGCCCTGAGCCTGCCACTGACCTCATATATACAAAATGAATATATGTGGATAAATATGTTTATTAACTCTGACAACAGAGGAGGTACCCTACACTAGATTACATTATGTATTATATATTATGTATCTATGTTTTATTTATTTAACTCTGTTAACAGAGAAGGTAGCATACACTGTTATTTTGCTACGTGTATTCTTGGCTATCTACAAGCATATAAATGTAACTTTAACTTAAGATCACTACGTTTCCAACAAATGTAGGGTAATTTAGTTGAAGAGGAGAATTGGGAATTGTAGGAGGCAGGCTTTTCAATCACAGATTCTAAATTGTACCTCAGTTAATAATGAAATTCTTGCAGGAATTAGCTGCAAACTTGTATTTAAAAATCGAATTTGAAGAGTTGTCTGTATTGATTTGCGAGGTGCGATGGTGCCTCTCGTGACCGGAATGCTGTGAGTTTGCCGCCTGCGGAGAGAATGAGAGCGGAGCAGGCTGCTCTCAGGGAGCCCGAGGTGTGCTGGGGTGCAGAGGCCCACCTGGGGGTGTCTGGGAGTGCAGCTGCTGTGAACAGGGATTTTTACCAGGGCTTGATGAAGACCTAGGTTTATTTTGTCACATAAAAATGCATTCCTTTCCATATCTCTACAGAGAAATGCATACACAGGTATACACAGTGGGGGGCAAAAGTAGGCTTACAGTGGTATGGAAAATGGTACAGTAATTAATAAATAATAATACAAGAATAGACTGTTTTTGCATACTTATGACTATAAACCTTCTTTTGCACACCTCTCTATATACAAACAAATATATATTTTCTATATGTATGTGTGTATATATGTGCCTATATCTATCTATGTCTATTTTATATGTAAAATAAAACCCACTCTTTCACTAAAAACACCTTCATTAGTGATAGGACCTTCTCCCATGCAATTTCAGTGCCTCAAAACCATTTTCTACCAAGTCAATAAAAAGTTCTCGTTTACCGAATGGATAAGTATTTACCTTGAAAGTATCTGCTTTACTGAATAACATAAAATCTGATTTTTTTAAATACCTAATTGGAGTTTAAGTCTTATCCTCTAAGAAGCCGATGAATGATCTAAATATAAATATGGTTTTGAGAAGTTCTCCTGTCTCTAGACACCCTGCCCCCTGGGCTTCTTCCAGACACTGCCACTCTCCCGAGACCACACTGATCTTGTCACTCTCTGAAAGGAGCCTTGCCTTGGGGATTTTGAGGAGAACGCTGCCGTTGTTCTCATCTCGTAGGCACCAGGGGCTGAGCGCGCAGTATCACACTGTACCGTTACGAAAAGCATATCGTTTAAATCATCAGAAAAGTGTAGGTTCCGCGGTGAAGAAGTGAGCGACGTTCACCCCTGTAGTGAGCCCTGCGGGCCCTCCCCTCTGTCCCTGCTGGGGGGGGGGCGCGACCCCACTGGGCTGGCAGTTGCCTCCTCCGCTGCAAGGACCGCGCTGCGTTTTCACTCTCCTGCGGCTGATGTTTTTCCAACCTAACGTAGCGCAACACTCCCTCCTCCCGAGAGAGAAACGTGCACACTTGGTCTTGAGATGCTGGCTGCAAAACAAGGGAACCAACATCTGCACGGTGCAGGGCGGGCTGCCCTGGTGTCACCCTTGAAGAGGGGAAGAGGAAAGTGCCGGCATGTAAAGGCCAGACGGAGAGGGCGCCCTTCACCGCATACCTTGGCCTTTGCTTCCGCTGTTTCCCCTGTGCTCTTCCCGCGTGTGGAAACTCCCATCCAGACCCGCCGCCGTGTCTGCTGTCCCCACAGCTCTCAGCTTGGGGGCGTGTCCCCTCTGTGCCTCACACTCCTGCCTTGTTTTCTCTGACTCCTGGGTTCTTACTCCACCTCCCTGCCACGTGAAGGCAGGGGTCTTATGTCACATGCCTTTGTGTGCCTCTCTGCACAGAGCAAACATTCAGTGAATGCACCGAATTTGTTAAAAAAAAAAAAATCTCACGAATACAGCAGATATTCACCAGTGCCTCCTCCCCCCCCCCCACACACACACCACTCATTTTAGCTTTCTTACTGCAGAGACTTGATTAATGGCTGTTGGACAGTAGCGGTACGGTGACACTGACTAGGTGTCTCCTCCCCAGGGGCCACGCCTGTGCGTTCTTTGTGTCCCCTTGCATCCCTAGCACAGGCCGGGCACACCAGAGGTTCTCAGAATCTGCTGCCTGAATTGAAAGGAAGAGAACGGGCTGCCTTCCTGACGTGAAGGCCCGGCTGAAGCAGCTGCAACCTGGGCGCCTGGAGCCCGGGCTGGTCTGGCTTCCTGCTGGGCTCACCCCGCAGTGGCAGTCGGTCATCGTTCCTCAGAGCAAAGTAACGGAAATGCCGCTGCATCGTGGACCAGCTCAAGATAGCCCTTCCCCGAGTGTGCGCTCAGGGGCGTAACTAACCTGCACCTCCCACAAGAAAGGGGAAACATTTCCAATCTTTCTTTTTCTTTTAACCCTAAAGTCTCTCTATCCCTTGGTCGTCTTGATTGCAGTTTATTTAGCTTGTTCCTTCTTGTTGACTCAGCAAAAACACCACCCCCCCTCCCCCACTCTGGGCCTTCCTTTTATCGCCTCTGCAAGTGCCTCCCTTTCTGTGTTCGGTGATTCTGATATGGGTGGTGTGTAGCTGGTACTTTGAGAGAGTATCTCTACTGTCCATTAGTAGCAGGTGCATCCCTTTAAGAAACACCATTCATAGCAATCCAAGTAAGGGACGCTGAGCAGAGGGGACGCGGCGGAAGGTCCAGCCCGTGCGTCCTGCAGCCACTGGCGCGGGCGTCTGCCGGCGCTGTTGAACGTTTCTCCCCCCCTGGCTCTTTCCGCATTCACGCTCAGCCCCTGAAGGGCACTGGAGACTCGAAAAGGTTTTTCAGAGCCCCCACCACCCTGGTTAACACCTCTCCTCTTCTTCTCAAGGAGCCCCCTGAAGTAGGAATGGAAATGGGAGATCTCGGGAGGAAACGCCTGCCCAGGACCCGAGTTTGCTGCATTATGAAGGGTGAAAGAACCAGAAAGACCTGACAGTTAAGACCCGTGGACAGTTTCCAAGCTTAAAAAATGACAGTAAGATAGAATTGCATTAAATTACAGAATCTTAAAGCTCGTTCCGAAGCAGCCTAGGTGGCTTATTTAAAGGTTGCGCCTCTCAGGGTGAGTGCAGGAGCGTGTTCAACATCGAGAAGGATTCTTGTCCAGGACAGGGGCAGGCAGGAGTTGTTCTTGGTGCCCAGCCTCGGGTGGTGGGATTGGGCGAGGGTCCTGATGACTCCCTGGTTCAGGAGGAGGAATTTCCTCTAGACTCGTGAGGCTCCCGGGGACCTAACCATTAGAATACGTGTTGTGACCCAGACAATGGACTTGTATTTATCACACTCATCATTGTCATCATCATCATCAGGGAAACAATAGTGATCCCCTCCCGGTTCACCTAGCAAGGTTTATACAGGACTTTCCCCTAGATTGTTATCTCTTAAAAGTGGTGCTGGCCCTTAGCTGAGCACCCACACTGAAAAGGATGCTTTACATACATTACCCTAATCCTCCCAAGAGATCTGTGCTTTTGCAGTTGGGAAAACCAAGGCTCCAAACCTCCAGGAGAAGGTCCTTTGAGCAGTGTGACCAGTGAGCAGCCGAGTGAGGAGCAGGGCTCAGCTTGCAGATTCTCCAGCCCTGGGCAGACTGTGTAGTAATTCAAGGAAACTACAAGTGTATTTTTGTTTAAGCCCTTAAACAGCTAAAATAGAACATATTTATATCACTACTAAGTTTCATTATGAGAAAGTTTTGTGTCTACACACTGGAAGAAACCATTAAGGAATCAATAGATAAAAGCTTGGGTTCTCCATGTAGAAATCCAGGAACTCCAGCTCATACTAATTCGATGATTTGGGGAGAGTTATTTAACCTCTCTGACCTCGGTTTCCAGATCTATTCATTGGGTACAGTAGCAACGCCTGCTTCCTATAGTTCCTGGGATGACTGCATGACATAACACATGTAAAATGTTTCGAAAGGATCAGGCAAGTGGTAAATACTAGATGCGTGGAAAAGGAACGTGATGGGCTGATGGGATTTGCCTTGGTGGACTGGGTTTGTCCCTGCTCTGACCAGGTGCCAGGACGTGTTTAGGGCGGTAAAACAGCGCGTGCAGAGACTGCTTATGTTATAGAACCTGGGTGTTGAGAGAGCCACAGGCCCGCGGGTCCTCCCGCTCAGTCTGGGCTCTCCCCCGGCTGGCAGCCCTTGCACACCCACCTCCATGATACCCGTGCACGCGGACATGGAACGTGCTTTTAGAGCTTTCGAACCATTGAGATCTCAGTGGAGACGAGGTGTCCTAACAGCTCTTGGGAAGGAACCCGTCTGGTTTGCTGTTGAGACTGTAGTCACGAGTCCGGCCTTCACTCGTCCACAGTGCCTCCAGCCCAGACGAGAGGCCTGCGGACGGTCGGGAGAGAGACCCAGTCTGCAGGTCCAGTCCTAAGGTTCCCCAGTCTCTGTGTGGCCATGGAAATGTCTCCTGGGCCACCTTGTCCTGGCTTTAATGTTGCATTCAAATACAATAAGGATTGCTTCTAGAAATCAGTCAAGAAATATCTAACCTTATTTTCATAGACCTATTATAGCTTTTCAGACTCAATTATTTGTCCCTCAAAACCCACCATAATATAACGAGTGGTGCTGGCTCTGTAGTTCTTTTCAAACAAAAGCGGCATGGCATGCACTTGAGATTTTCTCAGTGGGCCTGTCTTTGGCCAGTCCTGGGGACGCCCCCGATTAAGGCCTCTTGGTTCCAAATGCCGTCCGTTTCCTGTATAAGCCATGGCTGGATGTGGGGTGTCAATCAACAGTGTCCAAAGGGGTTTTCTCCTCCTTTTCTGAGCCCATTCTGAGGCAGGCGCCCAGTAACCACAGCTCCAAGATTTAACTTCTTGTGTTCTCCCACTGGGACCCTCCTTATTTCCTTGCTAGGTCAGCTGTTTCTTTAAGGCATGTGGATGATAGTTTATCAGCACATCCAGGCTTCTGTTGTGTGAGAAGTTTTAGTCTATCCAGGCCTCGTTGTTACCTTATTGGAAATGGAAGCCTCTCACGATGCATCTTTGTCACCAGGGGAAAATTTAATACATTTAATTTAAAAGGAACAAAAATACTCACCTTTACAGAGGGCTGGGGTCCCCTCCCCAGGGTGTGACTCTTCCCCCTCCAGGCCTGGCTCCGTCTTCTTGGCGGCCCAATACGCGTACCCCCTCCGTAGGGGAGAGTATTTCCCGCCTGAGAACTCTTGGCAGGAAACAAAGACCACCCCTGGCAGCAATGCTTTGTGCTCCTGTCCCCACTCCCTGCGGCCTGGCCACAGGGAGGAGAGTCAGCTCTACCTGTCACACGTCCTCATCGGACACTTTGATGCCAGAGCTAATGACATAAAGAACGAGGGAGGGCGAGTCTGCCAGACTGAGTTCCTGGCACCGCAGAGCAGGGGCAGGGCGGCCGCCAGGCCTGGAGTCCCAGTTGGGCGGCTGGAGTACCATGTAGCAGTGGCAGTGATGGGGTTGGCTTTGTCCTTGGAAGCTTAGGGTCAGGTCTTCCAGATCCCCCCAAAATTGTGAGCCCCCATTATCTTTCTCTGCTTAAATCAGCTGGGGGTGATTTCGGGGGCTTGCTACCAAGAACCCAAGTGTTCATTTATCCACGTTGAAGTTTCCATTGCTACTGAGCCACCAAGTGCACGTGCTGTTGCAGAAGGAAACCCAGGCGGGTGGCCTGTGTCGTGCACGTGATGCCGAGGACCTTCCACCCCAGTTCCCCACGTCTTCCAATGTGTCCCTTGTACCCAGATACGCACCGTGTCACCCCCAGGTGACCGTGACTAGAGGACGTCCAGGCTTTTCTGAGAATTCTTGGGGATCTCTGGACAGCTCCTGGTTGTCGCCTCTCACCTCATGCTCTACCACACGGCTCCCACATACAATCCGGGGACTTGAGCAGCTGCTGCCCACCTGGCACGGCTTACCTTGGGGTGCAGGGATCGCCACGGGGCTCGCTCCCTGAGGGGGCCCTGAGCTACAGACTGGGGTGCACCAGCTGGCCGCCACAGGGCAGTGAAGATGCATTCCCAGCTGTGGTGTCACAGGTCTGCACTGCTGCCGGGCCCAGAGAACCCTTCTCCTGGAGGCTGTGCTGTGGTGAAGAAAATTCCATTTGCCTGAGAGAAAAGTTAACCATATTTTAAACTGATGGTCAAACTCTTTAAATATGTCCGTTCAATTCTCCATTAGCCAAAGGAATGTTTACTCTTTACAACACTGGTAGAGCAAAAAGGAGTTCCCATGAGAACCTGCGAAATGCCCACCTTTTTCACGCAGGTGCTTGCGGTGGCCACAGTGGCCCTGTGTCCCTGCGTCCCCGCCCTGACTCTGACGTGCTCGGCATGACTGTCCGCTCTCAGGCCCGGGCTGCAGGGCCGGCCTTAAACAGAAACCGTCAGTGGTATAAGTGTGTCTGTGGTATAAAATATTTATTAACCTGGAGGCCAAGGTGGTTTCAGCGCCGTAAACTAAGTTTTGCTGTAGATAATCAACATCAAACAGCTCTCAGAAATAGCGCGCCCCTTCCCGTGGGGCATTGCGTTCATCAGGGATTCAGACCGACTGAGGTTTTGGACACACTTTGCCCTTAGAGGCATTTGGGTTGTGAAGTCATTTGTGAGGACATAGATCCGACAATGCCTATCAAATGGCAACCAGCCTCTCGATTTTTTGTGTTTGTTTTTCCCCCATTTCATTTGTATCGATAGAGAACCAGCTACAAACAGCACACCAGAAAGCCTGGTTCTGTGGAAAGCAGCAATCAGCCCTTCCACCTAGAGCTCAAGCTGTTGCCCCGGTGAAAGTTAAACAAAGCAGAACCGGTGTGGAATCTTTTCCGCTGGCTCTGTGCCATTAAGTAAGTTGGTGCTCACGAACGTGCTCAGTTCCTGGTGTGTAACTCAGAGCTAATTAGAAGGCGTCTTGGGTCCTGGGAAGACCTAGGCCATTGTAGTTTGTCGTTATGTAGAGAAGCACACTTTCCCTCATCTTAAAAGATTGAATAGCATTTCATTTAAAAGTGAAATAACATGCCAGCTGGTTCAAAGAGAAAAAAACCCAGTTAGTATAATGTTCTTCGTGCCAACGGCGGCACCCCTGCAGGGTACTGATTCTCCCTGTTTGCTCGGCGCTCAGTCTGGACTAACGAAGGCAGCAGGCAGTGCGGACGATCCCCGAGCCAGAAACGACTCAGAAACCCCACCCTTTCATTTCGGAGTGAAACGCCGCAGCTCCCTCTGACCCATCCTGGGTCCTGTTCCCTCTGTCCGTCCGTATGGCTGCACAGGCTTGGACAAGTCCCTGAGCTGGTGGAATTCCATCACGCCGGACTTTTTCATGATGCTCCTTCTCGACCTGGGTCTGGCTCTTCCCTGCGGTCCCCTCAGGTCCTGGCTCCTCTGGATCAGAAAGCCTGTGAAATGATCGAGATGTAGTTAGACACGACCCCACAGTATTCAGTCTGTGCCACGAGATCTGAGCTCATGAACTTGGGACAGCTGTTCATTTAAAGTGTCCTGGTGCTTCCAGCTGATCCATAGTCTAACCCAGGACAGGAATGCCAGCTCTGTGCGAAGTCCTGGGTTGTGATAAGACTGATCACATTGTCTTTTATTGTTTTTATGGCTGAAGATTAATATGGTCTTCTTTGGGGTTAGGGGGTTCACAGTCATATCCCTCAAGATCTCCAGATCTAAAATTAAAGGGGGAAAAAGTCAACTCAACAAATACTTATTTACTTGTTACATACTACACTTTGTTCTAGGACCTGTGGCTGCATCGTGAACCCAAACATGTCAATCCCCCTCTCGTGGGGGGCAGTAGGCAGTAAACAAGCGCACTAATAATAGGCGAACTATAAGTATGTCAGGAAGTAGTAAGTGCGGGGGACTACCAGGTAGGAAGAGGTTTGGCTGCACCTGGGAAGGCGGCGTTTGTGTCTAGACTGAAGTGAGGGAGTTAGCCGTGCAGAGGTCTGGGAGAAGGACATTCCAGGCAGAGGCCGTACCGCGTGCGAGGCCCTGAGGTGGGCGCGCACAGCCCCTGGGAGCAGGAGGGAGGCCAGTGTGGCCGGAGCCCAGTGAGGGAGCAAGAGGATAGTACAGGGTGTGGTCAGGTCGCCGCGTGCCGCATCTAGGGGCAGGCTGACCTTGGCCTGGCCCGGAGCGTTGGCAGTGGGGGTGCTGAGAAGCGGTCGGACTTGAGATATGATGCGGAGGCAGAACTAGGTTTCCCATCAGATCAGATGTGGGGATGAGAGCGGGGAAGGAGTCGAGTCAGGTAGAGTAGATTTTGAGGGCGAGATTGGGTGTCCCATTGACATGTTAAATTTGGGGTGCCTGTGAGGTGCATGAGTAGATGTCTCACTGGCCCCAGGTGACATCTTTCTCCGGTCTCGGGCCTGATTTGGTCTTGGCTAGGCATGCAGGCGGCTCAGAAGCTTCGGGAGTTCCCTGGCTACTGGCAGCGTGGTAAGCTGAGAGTTAGGCCCGGTTTCTCAGGCACTGGCCAGAACCCCAGTCCTTCATTACCACGTAGAAGCCTACCGAGTGGAAGCAGTGAACATAAAGTTTCCCGATACAACCTTGAACCTCTAATTTGTTTTTTAAGAAGAGACAAGGAACTCTTTTGTAAATGTCAGTACCCTACCTGCCATCAGCCACGAACCCCTGGTGCCATGCTTGGGAGAGAGCCGGCAGAGCGTGCTCCTGGCTGGACGGATGTGCTGTGTTGCGTGGCTGCGTGGGCATCATGGGGCCCGGTCAAGGTAAAGCTTCTCCCAGGTGCCTTCCACTGCTCAGGAAGGGTTCTTCAACCTAAGGTAATTTTAATACAGCGATCAGGGAAAACTCACTGCAAATCTTGTAGGGTTTACTTGTTATCAATTTATTATTATCCCTTCAACATGATTGTGTTAAATAATGCCCATTATAAACATATATTAAGAGGAAGGTTACACATCATCAAATACTTCATCTGCAGTAATAACGATTTCCCATCTAAAAACTTGTATTAGAAAAGCAAATACCCATTAGTTTTACAACTTAGAGCTGCTGTGAATGCTCCAGAAATAAATACCCGAGGAACATACACCTCCTCCTTGGTTCTCTGCCTTTTCAAAGTTTTACGTCAGCCGCGGTTACCCAGTGGGATCTAAATCAGACCGCTCCGTGGTTCCCCAGCTTTCATCCAAAGAAATGTAAGCAAAGCTCTTCTTCTTCAATTTTTCACCTACCGAGTTTGTGCCTCCTAAAAATAGGTCTCGGGCTGGCCAGTGTGTGATGCCACTGCGGGTGTCAGTGACACTCGCCCAGCCCCTGGGCAAGGCATCCGAGGATGTGTTTCAGGAGCCACACCGCGGCTGACAACCTTGACTCGGGAACTCCGGCCTGGAGAATCTCTCCCCGAGAAGTCATCTGAAACACGAGAAAAATGTTACATGCATAAAATCATTTGTAATTCTTGGAAATTATAAGTAATCTAGAGTCAATCAACATGGGCATGATTAGGTTAATGATATTATCCCCCTTCAGTGGAATATTTTATAATCACTGGAAATCATTACAATAAATGCAGAGTAGCAGTGTGGAAAAGTACGTGAGCTATGATGGTTCTAAGTAAAGCGGCATAGAAATAGTATGTTCACTGAGGTTACAAATTACTCCTCCTGAGCAAAGATCACAGAACAGAAGAATCTCCCCATCCCAGTTCCTGGGAGACCTCCAGTTGTACCAGTTAAATATTGCTGCATTAACCAAGCACCCCTCAACTTGCTGATTTCAGAGGAGCCACTTTCATGGCTCCTGCCTCTACAGATCAGCGACTGGAGCTGGGAGCCCCTGGTGATTCTCTCGTGGGTCTTCCTTGGGCTCTTTCATGCAGCTGTGTCAGCCGCAGGTCGGGAGAGGGCTCTGCGGGTTCACTGGCCTGTCTCACCTATCTGGGGCTTTGGCTGGGCCAGTGGAGCTACTTCTCCAGCAGGCTAGCCTGGGCTTATTCTCACAGACAGAGGTCCCAGGGAGAGAATGAGCCTGTGCAGAGCCTATTGAGTCCCAGGCTTGGAACTGGCGCGTCACATCCTATTGGCCAGAGCAGTTCACGAGGCAGCCCAGAGTCACGGGTGGAAATAGATTCCACCTCTTGCTGGGAGGAGCTGTGTGGTCGCCATGTCAGAGGTGTGGATGCAGAGAGGAGGATACTTGCAGCTATTTTTGCAAAGGTGCTACCTCACCAACTCCCTTCCTCAGAGAGCTCAGGTATGTCGCACCTGATGCTTGGCCCAGCCTGAGGTCCAACCCCAGCCGCTGAGTGTGCACCAGCGGGCTTGGCCGTGGCGTCCGTTCTGACTGCACGGTCCCACTCTGCGCCCAGTGCTTGAGTACTTCGACTTGACCTTCTGAGTGACCTTCTGTGATTGGAGGACCTCCAAAACATGTGAATGTTTGCAGCCTTCCCAGGATTGTCACCCTCCTAACACGCACTTTAGAGAAGGGGAACTCTTAAGTCGTTAAATGATTTGCTTTTCAACAACAGGACATGATTCTCTATGGAGGACTGGAGGACCCTTCTTTCTAGATCAAAATCTTGCTTGCTTTTTTATTTGAGAGGGGTGAGAATAGGAAGATCTGAAGATTTCCGTAGAGCAGTAATTGTGGATAATTTATCGGTTCATGTCGAAGGCAGGAAGACGTGAGTGGACAGTGCCAATAGGGCATCGTTGACGTTATTCTCTCTCTCGGAGGCTGACCGATAGGGGATTACATAGAGAGCTTTAAACTTAACTTTCTTATCTTTAAATTCAGACAAAGCTAATAGTTTGCCCTTTGATCTCAGTATTTTCTTTTTATTAACAGAAAAACTGAAATAGTTTATCCATCAGGAGACTCAAAAGCTGAATTTTAAAAGCATTTCAATAGCTTTCTGATTTGAGTTTGTCTATTCACCTACAAGCCGAATATAACTTCGCATCTGTCACGCTTTAAGCTGAATGTCGCTTGCTGTACACGATGCACGATGCCGTTTAGGTGTCCGATTCTCCCACGTGGAGTCGGAACGAAGTGACAGGTGCCACATCCTCAGCAGAGCTGGGCAACTTTCTGGCTGCTGTAAACCCACGAGGCAAAGTGCCGCCGAGCCTGGTGCTGACTGAGGACGCCCCAATTTGCATTATGCCTCTGACCCCAAAGTGTGGGTGTTACATGGCCGGGAGAGCGTGACTCGTTTCCTTTGTCCCCCAAAACACTGATAGTTGTCTCTTCCACAGCATGACAGCGCACCGGCCCGGCCGAGATCCCCTGGCAGCCTCCCCGTCCGCCCCGCTCTGGGCGACAGAGGCTGTGCTGGTGGAGGCCCTTTGCTTTGGGAAGCAGCCGTGTGGTCCCTCAGAAAGCACCTTGGGGTTTGGAGAAGACAAATCAGTTCTTAGCAGGGATTTTTCCTTGGCTTCGATCGATTTCAATGGCTCTGAATCTGAGGAACTTTTTAAAAGTGCTAGCCCCTCGTTCCTGATGACTCTGACTTGCTGGGTCCGGAGGGGCCTGGAAATCTGCGTTCTAAAGCTGCAGCGGCGATTCTGATGTGCAACAAGGGGCGGGACCCGTCCGGGTGTCCTGAGGAAGGAAGGCCTCTGCGTAGGAGAAGTTGCACTATTAGATCTCAGGCTGTGGTCACTCTCATTTCCCGCGTGATTCCCCTCCCTCGCCCCGCCCTGGTGTGGGCCTCCCTGAGCCCCTCCCAGCACAGGCCCAGCCGTCACTAGTACCACGTCAGAGCCACAAAGGGCTAGTTGAGGAAGGGAAGAGTTGAGGATGACAGAAACCCAGAAGAGACGCAATATAACCTAAAGGGTGAGAGCAGAGGCTTTGAGCCAGACGGAGGGTTCAAATCCCTGGTCCTCCACTTTCCACTGGGGCAGAAGTTACTTCATCTCTGCCTCAGTTTCCCCATCTGTTACATGGATGTTATTTAGGTTACATGTGCTGTAGGGGTAAATGGGTGGATACATATAAAGTGCTTGGGGTGTAGTAAATCTTTAACACCCTTGGTGGTCATTGTCGTTCGCCTGTAATAGCCTGGAGCAGAGATCTTACCAGATCTTGTACCAGAACATGGTTGTGGTTGTGCTGGTGGACCAGCGGGGGGTCAGGGTCTGGTGTGTGGCATTGGGCTGACGCGCTGCCTTCCGTGGGCTCCCGCCCCACACGCCTGAGCTCTGTGTCCCCTGTACAGTGATGGGGAGGGGGACGAATACGCCCCTGCGTTCCGCCTGCTCCGGGCATCGTGGGCGCCGCAGCCACTGGCAGCCTGCGGGGACCTGTGGGGGCCCCTTGGACTCGCGTCCTTGCGCCAATGCACCTCAGCCTTGGCCTTTCGCCAGCGTGGAATGTTTGTGTCCAGGCCCCCAAGTCATATTCGACTCACCTTGTGTTCTGTGAATATTTCCACTAATGCAACATTTCTAAGCACCTGTGTGCCCGTGCTTATATTATTGTCGGTGGGCGTTGGGTCCAGGCAATTGCAAAATGTAATTAAGAATTGAGAGGCTAGAGTCGCGGGTGGGGGTTTCGTCATGTATGCACGTCACTGGGGGGCAGCACCCCGCCCCCCAGAGCACCGGAGACAGCGACCTCGGTTGCCGCCGGGACCTTGAACAGCCGGGGCACCCAGCGTCGGTGTGTCAGTGCAGCAGGAACATTTTTGGTTTGTGGATTATAATCGCCGTAACGCAGCAATAACAGAACGATGCAAGTAGATTATCTAAAAGTTTTTAAATGTGTGGGAAACGCGGCTCTAACAGAAGAGGGTAGATGGCCCCAGGAGGTGGCCAGCAGCTTCAGGTGACCCCCTCAACCCTGCCCTGTGACCCTGATGACACAGAGCACCCTGGACCCCCACAGAGCATTCAGAGCTGCTGGTCCCTGACATACCGGAAGTGCCTGCTCAGCTGCGAACCAGAGCTCAGGGGGACCCGATTTTCCATCTTTGACCTTCACAGAACTAGTTGGAAATTGTGGCCATTCAAAGGATTACTGGGAGGAGGGCTTCTTTTCCAAGTAAACCCAGCCTCCAGGCAGGTCCATGCGTGGGCTTGGCAAGTTTTCAGCTGAGCAGCCTCTGGAGTTCAGCAAGTGAAGGTCCCTGGAAGCATTCTGAGGGCCGTGGCTTAGTCACTCACTACATCGTCAGCCAATCACCAAGTCTGGTTTGAGCAGTAACCGAGTTACACGGTCCCACAGCGTTGCCCGCTCCTCCTCCTCGGATCGCCCCCTCCTCACACAAGCCGCTTTCTCTGTTGGCCACAGGGTGTGGGCAGCACTTGCAGACCTCCTGCCGAGACAGGCCCTCTGAAGCTCCTGGGTCTCAGAGAAGGGAACCTTTCCCGGAAGCCCCAGCAGACTTCCCCTAAAGTTGCATTGTCCTGATTCAGGTCAGCGCTCTAGCTGGGGATCTACCCAGCAGGATTCAGTCAGACCAGTTGGAAGTGACCCCTGGTGCTCCTGGGGGCCTAGCTCCTCCTCCTCCGAGGGGGCTGCGCCTGGACAAGACCGGGGCCCCATAGGGAGGGCGACATGGCAGATAGCTTGTTTGCAGTCACAGAGCTGGCCACTGCCTGCTGCGTCTCATCGTTTTTGTGAAAGATTACTTGGAGTTGCGTTTTCCCACAAAACTGCACACGAAGACTAACTAAATGCAAACTGGATTGTAGTGTGATTCTCATCCGCATCAGAGAAGTCGGTTTTCGCTTGAGGTCGTTCACGCCCACCCCGGACTCCAGCGGCCTGATAGTGACGCCGAGGACCCTGAACCCACTCACATTGTACGTATGCCGGTCACGGGCTCGAGACCCCAAAGGAGCGCTGCCCTGCTCGAAGAAGTGAGCACGTTGCCCCTGTCCTCGCCCCCCGCACTTGGCCCTGGTGAATGAGGGGAGTCACTGCACCAGACTCGATGAGCAGGCGTGACTTTGGCCTCCGAGCAGCACTTCCCAGGGTGACTCTGGTTTGTACACTCGGACTCCGCGAATGTTACCACCCTCCTAGGAGGGCTTGAGGCTCTCACGGCGAGGACGTGGTTGAGAGGGAAGCCCTGCCTCCACAGGCCCCAACTCTCTAGCTAGAAAATCGGCTCTGTCTTTGAAGAGTTCTCAACCCCCGAGGGGCCAGAGGAGAATCTGAAACGCGTCCTTCATCGGTCACTGCCCTGCGTCTCGTTCTTTGCAGAGAGAAATTACACAACCAAATTTTGCTCCACAGGGGCCCCATTTGATCTTATTTTGTTTCTGAATTTTGGACCAAGAAAAATCAGCACAAAGATAAGCATCGTGTTCCATCCACCGCCGAAGCCCACATCCCAGGGGCAGAAAGCAGGAAGCTGAGCTGTTTTCTGTCCTCACACCGTCTCAGTTCATGAGCCAGCAGGCAGTTGTACCCCTGAGAGTTGTATCCCTGCTCACAGTCCCGGTTCCCTCCTTCCCCCGAGTTCAACACGAAGTTTCTCCCCTGCTGCTGGTGAGGAGGAACCGGTCGCTAAGCCCTTCACTCACTCAGCCTTGCTCAGCGCCCTGGCCTGCTCTGCCGGGTGACCCCGCTCACCGCTGCTCTTGTGCTGCCCTTTGTGTTCCCCCCGGGTTCCGTCCCCAGCCTGGCCTTGCCATTGACCTTCGAGATTTTGACAGGGTTCCGCCATGCGCTCCTGGAGTCACAGCCAGGACCTTTGACTTGTGGGGAGTACCGGCCCGGAACCTTCACGCCTTCCGTGTCGGCCCCGCTGCCATCTTCAGTGCGCGATTGGCGTGGACGGGGTGTTACAGGATGAATGCAGCCACTGAGAAAGATGCCCCGGAGCCACCAGCCCTCGGGGCCCTGGAGGGGCACACGTGAGTGAGGACGGGGCCAACCGTGCTGCGCGGTTTGACCTCTGCCCCTGGATATCCGCCAGTCCTGGTGGGAGGCCTTGCCGAGGGCCCGAGGGCCCGAGACAGGGAGGCTGACTGCGGGGAGAAGAGGGCCCTGAGCCTGCGTGGAGGAAGGTGCCCCGTGGCTTCCGCCGGAAGCCTGGCCCGAGTCTGTGTCCCTGGACACTCGGAGGGCAAGCTTGGGGCCATCTGTCCTTGCTGGGCTCTAGCCTCCCTTCCACCTTGGCCGTGGCTGTGTCTGCAGCCTGAGGTGCTGCCTGGCTGGGGGCTTTTCCTCCTGCTTCCACCAGGTGCCCTGCCTCCTCCCGAACGTCGGGGCGGCCCCTCTGCTGGTTGTCACCACCTCGGCCTCCCAGCTGCCCTCACCCCTCCCCTATCTGCTGCCCCCCCCACCCTCATGGCAGGAGAGCAGTCTCTGAGTCGGGGTTGAGCAGACCTAAAAACGCAAGCTCGAGGGGCCGCCAGATCCACTTAGCGCCAAGCCAGGCTCAGGGACTTGACTCTCTGGCCCAGGCAAGCTGCCGAGGAGCCTCACCCATCCCCTCTGAAACACAGCAAAAAAAACCCCACCTCTGGGGCACTGCAGGGATTCCAGAAGATACCACATGAAAGACCTTCTCAAACGGTAGGCACTGGTCTCTTATCTTTTTAAAGGAAATGGTCACATACCCATTTCTGAAGATACAGAGCCTCTCCCTCAGCACGCCCGTCAAAATGAGGTCCCCGAAAAGATCTTCTGGGGCTAGACGTCAACAAAATGGGTTCAGCTGTCAGGCAATCTCAGGCATGTTCAGATTCAATCAGTAAGAATATAGACAACGGTCAGTGTTCCCCCGTCCAGTCCTGCCCTCCGGCCACCAGTTCTGTTTGCAGGCAGCAGTGTTACCATCATGGCAGGTGTCACTCCGAGATGCTCCGTCAGCCACGTGAACATGTTGGCTCCCCCCGCCCCCTTCACACGAGTGGCAGCTACCGCACACGCCGCGCCTGTCCATCCCACTTCCTCCTCAGCTATTTCATCTCTGCCAAGGAGATAGGTAGAGATGGGATTTTTGTGGTAGCTTTCATTTGTGTTTGACTTCCCGTGAGTGAGATAAGGCACAGGTTCCTTTCTAAAGGCCACGTGGACCTTTCCCGTGAACTGTCTTTTCATAGGCAGTGCCATTTATTTTTTTTGAGTGACATTACCAATTGACTCGTAGGGGCTCTTTACTGGGGGAACGTGCCCTTCGCGGTGTTCTGCTGCCACGAATTTCCCGGCTGATCGTTTACCTTTTGATGCTGTTCGTCTTGGTCGTTTCCACGCAGACTTGGATTTTATGGAGTTAAATTTCTGACACATACTTTGGGAAGAGAGAAGGATGACAGACAGCTGTTCGAAGAGCTGTGCCTTTATTCCCTTTCTGCAGCCTGTCGTCAGCCTTGACCTCCGCCGCAGCCAGGCGCGGGGGTGTGAGGGCGGGGCCCTGCCCGGGCTGGTCCACAGAAGCAGGGCCGTTCCAATGCTCTGGCTCTCGGGACACAGCACGAGCCCCGATGAGGTCTGCAGTGAAGGGTCCGCCCGGAGTGCAGACGTGAAGGTCCAGGCAACCAGAACCTGGGGGCCCCTCGGGGCTCTGGAAAGGAGTCTTCTGTTTAACTGGGGTTGGGCTCAGGGCGCCAAGCCCGTTCTGCACTTAGTGGCATCAGACAACCACAGGGGAATGAAAGAAGGAACCCACTTGGTGACTTGAAACCCGCACCGTTGGTGGTCCACTCTAGGACTGGCGTTCGCCGTTCACGGGCACCCCCTCTGGGGCTCATTTTCTCCCCAGAGGCGATGACAAGCCAGGCCCTGATGGGTCAACAGTAGTCCCCCCGTTAACCGTTTTGTGCCGTCCTGAAATTCCATTGTGGACTCCTGAAACAGGGCTGGGGAACGGGCTGATTCTCGACTCCTCCTGCATGGCTGTCCCTTCCTTAAAGCGGCCGTGGCAAAGCCCAGGTCCAGCGAGGGCGGCTCATTACCACCCTCTCCCTCAGGGGTCGAGGGAGCAGCAGCTGGCCGATCTGGTCGGAGGGCATGGCAGAGCCTCCCGCTCCCCGGGCAGCTGGTGTCACCCGCACCTGGACGCTGCAGGTGCCAGGAAAGATCCGGAGCTGCTCGCCAGCAGCTGGGCTGCTCTCTCATGAACGTCCAAGCTTCTGAGGGCTGCGCTGACTTGTCCGGACGAGTAGCTGAGAGGTTTGCTCTGACTGTTCCCCGCCCTGTATCTCTCCACCCTGTGGCCATTCTCCTAAAGCCGGATTCTGATCTTTCTTTGAAACAAGTATTTCTGAAGAGAAATGTTTTCTCCCTCTGCAAGGCACTCCTGTAGCAAAAGATGAGCAAGAGGCTTTGATCTCGGGGGCCTCTTCTTTAAGTTTGATCTTTTGATCTCGTGTTTTGTTTCTGTGTACTTAATGGTTTGCTTCAAAATCACCTAAATATCAGGTCAAATAAGACAAATACTTTCAAAATTGAAGCCCCTACCAATGAATGCTTTATTGCAACCGCTAACCAAGGGCTATTACATTGTTCTTTGCCACTGGCAAAGAAGGTGAGGAGGAGAACTTCCCAGGTCTCCTTTGTAATGGCGGATCACTGACCTAACTTAAGGATCCCCAAAGCCCAAACAGCAAATGACACGTCAGTGACTGCTGCGTCCTGTCCCTGCACTGATACTCATTAAAAGAAGTAACAGATAAGTTGCTTCTTTCAAGGACCAAAGCCTGGTCAGGGAGGCCTGCGTCATTCTGGTGAGGTTTGTGGGGTGACCTGGGTCCCTCGTCCTCGCCCCGTTGGAGCGTGGGCCTCTGAGCCAGGGCAGCGGGCCGCGGCGTTCCCACACAGCGTCACTGGGGGCGGAGCACGGCACCGGGTGTCCGAGTGGAGGCCTCTCTCCCCATCACCCTGCACCTTCTCTGCCACCACGCAGACAGAAGTCTTGGCCCGCGAGGCCGTGAGTTACTGAGCATAGGGAACTCCAGGGAGCTGGAGCGCGTCCGGGGGGGACCCAGCCCCACGAGTGCCACTGGCCGGCCGCTGAGGTTTCAGAACTCGCAGTGACCGCAGGGAATCGAGCCCACCAACGTTTTCCTTCTGCTTCGCTGTGGTTCTACTCAGGGATTCGAGGCCAAGGCCTGTAATTAATCTGGCTATATCTGTGCCAAAACATCCTTACTCATAAGAATTTAAGATTCTGTGGTTACCACCCATCTTTAAATCCATGAGTCAGTCCCCAGGCCTTTTTTTTTTTTTTTTTTTTAAGATAATTAATCTATGCTTTTTGAAGAAAACCGTTACCGCTGTGACTGCATCAGTGTGGTGTTGTCTGTCCACGTTGCTGTGCAACCTTAATATACATGGCTAGTTAATGCACATGCACAAAAAATAAACCAAAACGAAAAGAAAAACTAGACCTATCCCAGGGGTCCAGCAACAGAGAAATGGTTAGGTAAGTTTTGGACGCGTGAGCCTTACAGATTAAAACATGGGCACTTCCACTGCAGGGCGAGGCAGGGTGCACAGCCTCACCCTCCTGCTGAGCAAACGAACGAAGTGTACTGTGTATGACCGTGGCTGTCAGGACACTGGAGGTCAGGCCACAGGAGGCAGTGGTCCTGAGAAACAGTACGGAGCGCGGCGAGCACTGCGACTGGCCCAGCCACTGCCTTGCGAGCTTGCGGGCCACCGCGTGTGGAAGGCCACCTGCGATGGAGCCCAGAAGATCCCCTGAGCTGAGGGGACAGAGCTGAGAGTCCAGGGAGGTGACCCGAGTTCACAGGACACGGTGCCAGAGAGCACTGTGTGGAGAGGAAAGGGCTGGGCTGGGCGGATAGGACCCTTGCAGACCTGCAGCTGGTCCCCACTGAGGATTCAGCAGAGTTCTCTCGGTGAGCGTGTGTGAGGCCAGGGACAGAACCATCCGAAGGGGTGGAAGCTGACAGAGGCCTGTGCTCACCCAGGGCCGGGAACAGTGCCTGTCCGCCCCAGCCAGATGATTCAGAGGCGTGGGTACGGATGATGCACAGACAGGTCTTGCCCGGGAGGTGGGCAATGTCAGCCATAGACAGAGCAGCGCTCCAGACTCACCCAACGCATCAAAAAATAAGGCCCTAAAGGATCAAAATGTTTCTAGTAATTCAACTGCATCCACCCCACCCCCCAAAAAATAAAAAATGTTTATAGAAATAGAAAAATAACAAGCAACAAGGTAAGTCTCATAAAATCTAGCATCAGGGATCGCAAAGTATACAAAGAGGTAGAAAAACACAGTCCACCGAAACCAATCTGGGGCTGGCACGGATGTTAGGACCAGCAGTCAGGGATGGGTAGCGTGGCTGCATTCCACACGCTTAGAAAGTTTAGCAGAGGTGAGAATATATTTTAAAAACCAAATAGAAGAATTGGAGATGAAAACTACAATGTCTGAAATGAAAAAACACATGGATCGGATTAACATCAGAGAAAAATTAGAGGGCTTGAACACAGTTTTAGACAGTCTCCAAAATTAAACCCAGGATGGACGTGAAAAGTGGACAGAGCATCAGGAGCTTTTGGGTAACTTCAAGTGGCCTAAAACGTGTGTAAGTAGAATTCCGTGGGGGAGGCAGCAAAAGTATTTGAAGAAATAATGGTGAAAATTTTTCTAAGTGTTGAAAACTATAAACCCACAGATCCAATGTGCGCAGTGAACCCCAAGCACAAGAAGAAAACTAAACAAGGCACATTACAATGGAAGGGCTCAAAACCAGGGACAAAGAAACAAATCTCTAAGCAGCCGGGGGGAAAAAGCATTAGGCGCAGAGGAACACAGAGAAGGCTGCCAACACCGGAGGTTTCCCTTCAGAAACACCGAAGCGGGCAAGGCGGTGAGGCAGCACCCTGAAAGTACTGAAAGGAAGAACTGTCAGCTTAGCATTCTAGGTCCAGCTTAAAATTGTTTTCGAAATCGAAGGAAGAAAGGACATTTTTCAGATCTACGAAAGCCGGAGGAATCCGGTATCCGCCGGCCCCCCCCCTCCAGGAAGCCCTGTGGAAGGAAGGAAGAAGGACCAGGCTGACATCGGTACCGCACAGGGCGGAAGACCCCCAGAAGCCACAGCGACACCCCCAGCACACGTGCACGAGGGCTCATCGCGGCTTTCCTTCCAGCAGCACGAAGCTGGAAAGAACCCGGGTGTCGGTCAGTAAGGGACCGGATGGGCCACCTGGTACCCCCGTGCAGTGGCGGTCCAGTCGGCAATGGAGAGGACTGAATGTACCCAGACTGCGCCAGGGATGCGTCTGCAGGTAATTACGGCGAGCGAAAGAAGTGAGGCAGACAGAACATGCACCGTAGGATTCTATTTACAGAACACTTTGTGAAATGCTATAGAGTGAGGGAAAGCAGATCTGTGGTTGCCTGGGGGTGGGGTGTCGGGGAGAAGAAGGGAGGGATTACAAATGGGCCCGAGGGAGCTTTGGGGTGATGGGTTTGTTTTCCATTTGGATTGTGGTGGTTCACAGACGTAGGTACAGCTCAGCAAACTGTCCAGCTTCGGTCTGTGCGGTTGATCTTGTCAGTGAAGCCTCGATAAGGCTGTTGGAAAGTAACATATGGCAGAAGGAAGGTGAGTATGCAGAAAAAGCACATTAAAAACTTTGAAAAACAGTTTTATAAGACGTGATACAGGTGGTTAAAAAGAATTTAGAAAGTTACATTTAGAACAGAAAGAGTTACTGCAATAATTCTTACCAGTTGTTTTAATAATACAAAAATGAATAACTAGAAGACTGGAAATGCACTCTGTTCTCAATTTTGTCATTTTATGGATTTGAGTTTCAATTGCTCTATTTAAGCTTTTCCATAAGTTTCTCAGACATGTAAGTTTTCTGTGCCACCGTTTTCTTTCTGTGTAAGTGGGGGACCTGAGCGAGGGTTCAACCCTAAAAGTGTACCCGAGCAAACTAAGTGTTGAACAGAACCCTGCTACGGTGAGTGCTCCGCGCGTTGGCGCATGCCTGGACGGCGGCCATCTGAGCGTGGCCTCCGGGCCACCCGGGTCCAAGAAGGAAAGGCTGGAGGTCCAGCTCCAGAGCCTTGCTGGTGCCTCCCTGTCTTTGTTTACTGTGAGAAAAATGGCAAGGGCTAACGAAGAGGTAGGAAAGAAGGGGGCCGGGCTGAAGGTCTCTGTTGTTACACTTCCCGACAAGAGGGCAGAGCAGGGGCACGAGTGGGGAGTGGCCGCAGTCCGGGGCCTGTGCAAGGCCTCGGACCCGTGCGGACGGAGCAGGATGGGGGAAGCGAGCGTCCGGCCTGGCCCTCGGACCCTCTCAGTCGGGCGTTGCGCCCTCTCCCCTCTGACTCCGTGAGCAGGCGGTTTCTGCCGTGCATTCCAGGCCACTTTGCACACTCTGGACTCAAAGTTCCCTTCGTCTTTCTCAGCGTCACTTGATGGTTGAGTTCAAGGGTCCTGAGTCCGGAAGGCCTTGACCAGCCACTTTGCCCCTTGTGGTGGTGGCTTCCTCGTCCTTTGAATGGGTAGCGACAGGCTCGTCCTTTGAATGGGTAGCGACAGGATCGGCGTTGCTCTGAGGTCAACGGGGATGACGCAGGTAAAGGACATGTCACTCGGCTGCTGCAAATGTAGGCCTTGAAGTCACGCAGCAGTCACAGGGTTGAGCCACCGTTTTCCCCACCCACCATCTTCCCCCTTGCAGGGTAAGCGAGCCTGAGATAACATTTATGAGATAACATTTATTTATTTATTTATTTTTTTTTTTTAAAGAGCAATGTATGGTTGCCTCTCACATGGCCCTCACTGGGGACCCGGCCCGCAACCCAGGCATGTGCCCCGACTGGGAATCGAACCGGGACCCTCTGGTTCCCAGCGTGCGCTCAATCCACTGAGCTACACCAGCCGGGCTATCTGAGATAACACTTAAAAAGCCTTAACTCCCCTCACCCCCCCACACCACACACAGTCAGTCACGCACATCTGCCCCACGGGGTGGGTGGCAAGAAGGCTGACGGTCTCCACCTAGGTGCCCGGGCAGCCCTGCCCGCCCTTCAGCATGGCTTCTGCGCCATGCAGGTCAGCTCTGGAGCAGAGTGGATTTAAGGGGAGAAAGAGAAGGAGGACATGAGTCCTCCTTCCTCCCCTCTGGTGAAGTCCTTGGTGTGCTCATCTTTCTGCCTCTGTTCAGAGAAAACCTGTGAGTTCTCGTTTGCCTGCGCTCCGGGGTTCACGGAGCCCTTGCAAGTCGTCGACGCTCCCTGCCTCATCTCTAAGTGCGAGGGGCCTCCACCTCGTGGGTGAGGCTCTCGGCCTTCCCAGAGGCTTGACCCTGCGCTACCGGCCGCTCAGGAACATGTAGGGGAAGCAATAGTGCAGCCTGTTTGGGGCCACCCCGCCGCTCCTGAAATTCCCGCTTGGTGCTTGCCTGTCGGGAGGGACAGCGCTCTGGGACCTGGACCCTGTGGGTCCCTCTCCGTGTCCCTCTGTGCTCTACAAAGGAGTGTGGGCGGAGTCTGCAGCCAACCCGAGGCATTTCTAGAGGCTCCGCCTACCAGCAGAGATGGCTTGGACCAAAGCTCTGGCATCACTATCAAAGTGCCCGGAAGGCGACTGGAGTTGTTGCCACGTGGTGGTCACAACTCCCTTGAGTCCAGGACCCTAACCCCTGCCCTGTCACCCGCATCGGCCACTCTACCCCCTTCCCTGCCTCCGCTCCACGGGGTCCGCACAGGGACGAGGGGCAGAGGCCTCTTGGGGGGCTGGCCAGCTCAGCCTGCCAATGCCTTCCATGAAGGACTGCCCGGGCTCTT
>PVJI01015547.1:0-40838 GCA_004026765.1 Micronycteris hirsuta
TGTTTCACAGGTTTTTGAGTAATATACTTAAAAATCACCTTCACAAAGCCTGAGGTTATGAGCAAGGGTGGACACTACATGTTCAGATAAGACTAAATACTCTAATAACTCTCCAAAGACCTAAGACATTCCCGGTCAAGAGCCTCTATGAAGGGGTGTGAGAGTCTCACAATCAGTGTATGGTCTACCATTTATGTTTGAGTGTGGTATCTACTCTTCATGATCCTTCAGTAGATGTTTCTCTTATATCGTCATAAAACTTTACATACTGATGATGGAAATTAATTATTTCCCTTGCTCCTTGTTGTAGGTTGAATTGTGTCCCTCTAAAAGATATGTTGAAGTCCTAATCCTTGGTACCTATGAATGTGACCCTATTTGGAAACAGGGTCCTTGCAGATGTCATTGAGTTAAGGTGATCTCACTAGTATAAGTGGGTCTTTAATCCAATCTGACTTGTTCCTTATAAGAGAAGAAACACAGAGGCAAACACACACAGGCAGAGAGCACCATGTAAAAATAAAGATGCATAGAAGGAAAATGGCCATGTGGCATTGTATAAATAAACCAGATGTCAGAAAAAATAATTCTTTCTCTGAATCACACTGGCATACACATGCATACGCATATGTACAAAGACTATTTATTTTTACCACTTAGAATCGTTGTGTTAAATCTTAGCAAATGCAGTTTTTTGTTTTGCTTAAAACATGGACATAAAGTTAGTAAAGTGTAAATATTACCATCAAAGAACATGTAATGCCATATATTAAAATTGTAGATAATTTTGCATATATTTGGTCTTTAAAAGTGTTAGTTATCATAGAATAAAAAGCAAAATGAGTAGAAGCAGAGTATTTATATATAAATGTTTAATGTCATTGGTATAAGATTTAAAATTTTTGATCTTACCTTTTTAATTTTTCTCACTCCTATTGAAAACATTGGTAGTAGTTATCTGCACATCTAATTATTTTTAAAAGCGTATGTGTGTCTAATTGGGTGGACATTCCCAAAATTCCACTTTATTTTTGGCATCAAATACCTGTTTGCAAGAAAATCAGTAAAAGTTGTATGGTCAAATTACGAAGGTTATATAGTCTAGAATGAAAAAATCAGCCAATATAAAAATGATGCCATGGTTTTATTTTTTAAGGTATAGATTTTTCTCATGCATATCAGATATTTGGAGAGTATTTTTGCAAAAGAAATAAGCCAAAGCAGGTCAATATTTAAGGTAAATAGTCTTAAATAATTTGGTATAATTAGATTTTAAGATTAATAAAAAACAATTAACTTTATCCCCCTCCCTCCTCTCCTCTGGTCACTTTCAGTCTGTTCCATGTTTCCATGCCTGTGGTTCTAATTTGTCTGTTAATTTATTTTGTTCATTAGATTCCTCTTAGGTGAAATCATATGGTATTTGTCTTTCACCACCTGTGGGCAGATGAGGGCAAAGGGGGAAAAATTGGTACAACTGTAATAGAATAACAAAATAAAAATAATTTAAAAATAAATAAATAAAATAAAATAATTCGATTTAGAATCATTAGGCACCATATTTTGTTGTGTATATTGTGTACCTTTTTGCCCAAATTTTTGAGGGAAAAATAAGGAAGCATATTATACATAGGTAGTACTAATTCCATGTCTATATAAATGTTTTAATTCTTTTATTTATGCGTATGCACTAAAAGTACAATACTAGAAAGCAATGATGATATCTTTATGCAAAACAATACCCTAGAATATGATAGTCAGTTTTATGTATACATAAAAAATTTAATTAAACAATTAAGATGAAAGGTTTTTTTCCCTGAAAGTTTAGGCCAAAAACATGGGTGCACATTATACATGGGAGCTCAATATACACAGCAAAATATGGTTCTTGGCTATTTAAAAGTCTGGCCCCCGAACAGCTAAGCATTTTACTTTAACTCAATAAATAGGAAGAATTTTAACTCATTGTTTTTCTGTAACTTTGTACACTTTGTTCAAATAATTGATTTGAGTATATAGAAAACATTGAATCAATTCATGGACAAAATTAGGTCTAGTTTTGGACATTTGAATCAAGGAGAGTTTAAGAAACTAACAGAAATGATTGTGCTTTGAAAATAAAAGTATAAACTCCTCAAAATTGCTGACAAGCACTCCTTAAACCCTATGGTGATTTTCTTCGTATCCTATTAGATATTAGTAGTCAATCTAAGAAATATGTATTGAGTAAATTCAGAGTTAGTTCAAAAGATGCATTGAGTTTGCTATGAGTTATAATTCCTAATAACAAGGTAAAGACATTGAGAACTTATAGTATTTACCTAACATTTTTCTAAGAGCTTTACATATGTTCTCAACTTTCACATTCCTTTGGAGATGAACATAAAATTATCTCATTCTGCAATGCGCTCAACTTTTGCTAAAGTTTAAAAGATAATAAACAGCTGAGGCAGGATTTAAAATTGGGAAATCTATGTTCTTAATCACTCTCTTATAATATCATTCACCTTTTATATTGAATTTAATATTGTAAATAGAATGAGATTTATTTTGCTGACCTCAGAAAGACAGCACCCAAGAAAAGAATTTCCAATAAATGTGGTCTTGTGAGGGTGCTTGGCAAAAATCGGCTGTTTCCTGGCATGGGACAGGAGCACCCCCGGAGGGCAAGGGCTGCCCTCCACACACAGGGCCATGTGCTCCAGAGCCACAAACCGTGGCCTGTGTAGAATGAGTCATGAGCAGGACATTGAAATCTATTCAAGTTTTTATGCCAGGCTCACCTCTGGAAGGAGGTTACATGAAACTAATCAAAGGTTTCATCTCAATTCTTCAACTTTATAGCACCTCTCCTTACCCCTTTCCAACTCCCTTTTGCTGCATTATAGCCAGAAATATGGTTTGAAGTGGCATGATGTTAACGAGGGAAAGTCATGGGCAGCCTGGGACAGAACGTGGAATGGAAGAAAAGCCGCGGAGAGGGAGGTGGTGGCAGCCATGGCACATTAGGGATCAAGAAATATTTATGGTGTCACCATCAATTCTGATCCATGATTTCTGGTTATTCATACTACAGTTATTCTCAGGGAGAGGAAGTGATTCTAAAGGATCTCAATGTCACTTTTCAACTGATTACTCCTTGAAAGCTGACACTGAGAATTTATTTAAGCATGACTTTCTTATCAGCAAAGTACTAGCTTTAATTTTGTAGTCATCTTATGGACATATGAAATAAATAACAATTCCATTCTCTAATACCCATATTCATGGACAAGTGTCCAGTGTTGCAAGAAATAGCCTCTAGCTGGTAAGCAAAAAAAGAATATTTGTACAAGCTAGTAGAGAGAAATGAAATGATTAGAAGTGTAAATTTACTAGGATGATATATTAAGAATGTATAGATGGTAGTCATTTTGAATGTAAGCTAGCTATTTAATGTCAAGTTGTCATCAAATAATCCTTACCTATAACTAGAAAGTTCAGGAGCTGACATTTTATACTTTCGTGTGAAAATGTCACACAAACCTCAGCATAATTCAGGAGGTAAATTTGTAGACCTCCATTGCAGCTGTCACATGAAGCACAGTGCTATCAACTGAGTGTTTGTGCCCCCGCCATTCTTATGTTGAAACCCTAACTCCAATGTGGTAGTACTAGGAGATGGGGCTTTTTGTTGGTAATTAGGTTACAAATGGGGTTTGTGTCCATATAAAATAGACTGCAGGGATCTTTGCCCTCCCTTCCTCCCTGTGAAAGTGCTGGGTAAAGACGATGCTCTGTGAATGAAACGCTCTGTGAATGAGCCGGTGGATTCTCCCTCGACACCAAATCTGCTGGGGCCTTGAGCTTGTACTTCCCTGTCTCCAGAACTGTACAAAATACATTTCTGTTGTTAATGAGCCACCTCGCTTACGGTATTCTGTGAGAGAAACCAGAATGGACTAAGACAGATAATGACCTCAGTCACTGGTTTTACACCACTGAATCCTAAGACCCTGATATAAGTTGGGTTTAATGAATAGTGTTCACAAATCCATATGGCTTATTAGAGTTATCAAGTTTTAAATTAAAAATATAATTACAAAAATGATAGTCTTCTAAAAATTAACTGGGCATACGTATTTAGGATTGGAATTTGATAAGTGAAAAAATTTTCAGTTTTTAAAATTTTTTTATTGATTGGTTATAGAGAGAAAGACAAAAGAGGGACAGAGAGAGAAAGAGAAATATTGATTTGTTGTTGTACCTATTTATGCATTCATTAGTTGATTCTTGTCTGTGCCCTGACTGGAGATGGGACCGGCAACCTCGGCGTATCAGGATGATGCTTGAAACAAATGAGCTCCTGGTCAGGGCTAGCTTTTCAGTTTTTTTAAGTGTTTATAATAATGTTAGTCCTGTTTACAGGTCTCCTAGCGCAATAAAAAGATAAGCTCCCTCTCAAAAAAAAAAATTCAAAAGAACCACCACAGCATATACTGGATTATGCTTTTATTTAGCATCTGGGTAGGTTCCATCAGTCTCAGTCTCTTAAGTATAAGCAACGTAAAACTACATGTGGGGACGAACCTTGTTTCTCAGCCTTTCGGAGTATAGGACCGGTTGTAAATTACAGCATATCTATCAGGAGGGACTACCAGAGAGCACCCCGTTTTGGTCAGAGGTCCTTCCCAAAGTAGATCAGAAATATTCACAGTGCATCATACTCTATCACAGTCTGCCAACATTGTAATATTAAGGTTTTTTTTTTTTTATATCAACAAATTAGATTTTACTACCACAAAATATAGGCCATTTTTATTTATTTCTTTACTCATGGTTTTGTCTAACTTCAATACTCTTTGTCAGACACTTTTGCCATTTTAAAGCAAAACACCAATATTATTTATCATGAAAATCCTGGTATTTCTCATCATTTTGTGAGAGCCACAATGTCTTGAAAGCAATAAGACTTTTTTATTGGTACTCAGAATGCCAGTATTTTTTTAGAAAACTTAAACCAATATTTTTCACCAACTAAAATCCCTTCTGATCCTTTAAGTGTTTATAATAACATGTTAACCCTGTTTACAGTTCTTCTAGAGCAAGAAAAAGTTCTAGGAGAGCTTTGAATAGCCCCCTTTTCCTTACACCAGAGTCTATATAATAGGATTCCCTATCTTATTTCTAAAAGGAATGTTTGAAAACTTATATATTTTCTGCCACTTAATTGGTAGATGACTCAGATATTTAACTACAAAAATGGGACAGGTACTATGACAAGTGTATTTGGTATATATTTCATGTATCTCATATGTAGTGTTGTCTGTTATATTCACAATCATTATAATTTTAAAAATTATTCAAAATGTAAGTAGATATATAATATATTATGTATATTTAATATATGTCGTATATGCCAAAAATGTTGAGGAATGAGGTAGGGATAATATGAAACAAGAATATTGAGCTCTACTACTCCAAGGTGAATTCAATCTACCTTTTCTTACCTGCTTTTATGAATATCCTGCGCACTAGGCATTATTATAAACATTCTAAGGTTTGAAAAATAATACCAAAAATAAGTAACTAATTCAGGGTTTAATAACCAATAGAGGGTAAGATTCAAACCCTGGCCAAATCAGCGATCTTTCCACTCTAGAGGGTTAAGTGACTGAAATACTGCACTCACTGCATGAATCCAGGACCCACCAGACATACAAAATAATTCCAACTAAAAAACCAGAGAATTGACTTTGGATGAGTCAGTATCTCATCTAAAGTTTAAAGGGAGAGTGCAATTTTGACAAGCAAAATAATCCAAAGAGGAGGGCTTTGCAGGATGAGGCAAATGGTGTGGGAATACATATGGAGACCTAATGTGTCAATATGTTAGAGGAAGCCCTGTGTGGTAGAATATAATTTTGGCTGAAGTGTAGGAAATGAGGTTAAGAGAAGTGGGTGAGGTAGGGCCACTTAAGGGAACCATGCTCTGGGGAAAGGGCTGGAGAGTTTGAAATTATTCTTTAAGCAATCATGGAAAAATTTAAGGTAAACAAAACAAACTGCTTCATAGAGAGGTAACTTTTCTTTTTCTCAATGAAGTAATTTTTTTTTTTTTTAAGATTCTGTTTATTAGCCAGGCTGGTGTAGCTCAGTGGATTGAGCACGGGCTGGGAACCAGAAGGTCCTGGTTCGATTCCCAGTCGGGGCACTTGCCTGGGTTGTGGGCAGGTCCCCAATGAGGGCCATGTGAGAGGCAACCATACATTGCTGTTTCTCTCCCTCTCTTTCTCCCTCCCTTCTCCTCTCTCTAAAAATAAATCAATAAAATCTTTAAAAAAATTAAAAAAATGGTTCTGTTTATTAGAGAGAGGGGAAGGGAAGGAGAAAGAGAGGGAGAGAAACATCAATGTGCAGTTGCCTCTTGCACACCCGCTACTAGGGACCTGACCTGCAACCCAGGCATGTGCCCTGACTGGGAATTGAACGGGTGATCCTTTGGTTCAGAGGCCGGCACTCAAACCACTGAGCAACACCAGCCAGGGTGAGATAGAACTTTTCCGTTAGTAATTTTTTTTATTCTAGTGGGTGGGTTGTTGCAGCTAGTCTATTAACTCTGGAAATTCACTGTACTCCACCTGCCACGCATGTGCACACATACACACACTCATACACACTTTGCCTGAACAATCAGCAGCTATAGCAACTGTGTCCGCTCTATAATTTCAAATTTTCTATTAAGTGGGCTATTCTAGAGGATAGACTTGGGTGAAGGGTATAAATAAACATAGTTGACTGTATATTTAAATCCATATTCTTTGAGAAATAGTGCGCACATTGCAGTTGACTTTTGTATTTTTATTAGTCTCTCTCCTATGTCTTAAATTCCAGTTTGTTCCAAACCCTAGAAGGTTGCTTTCTATTTCTTATCAAACCTCCAGTGACTTGAATTCATTATCTTAAGAAGTTGACCCTAGCAAAAGAGTAGAAAATAGTTTGAAGTCAAAATAAATTAGCTATAGTAAGATCAGATGAGAGGCTATTGTACTAAGTAGCTGTGGAGGTAGAAAGAAATTAAAAGTTACAAAACACATTAAGAAACCGAAGCAACAAGCATTCATTTAAGCAGTCATAATGGAATGCAAAAGAACCAAATGTATTGAATTAAATGACCTAACTTTGCAATTTATGAAGGTGCCCAAGAGCCTTAGCCAATTTCGACCTGAATCTATAGATTCTGGATCATTCACATGGGCCCTAATAAAAAAAAGCAAGTCAAGTTTTTTGTTAGTTTGTTTGTTTGTTATTTTTTTTCCTTATAGGAAAATAGAATTAGAGAAATGAGAGTGCCCACCTAGACTATTATTGCAATTTTAGTTTGAATATCAAGTAATATCATGCCAGCACTATCTATCGTAATAAATAATTAAAATAATTTGCCCAAGACGTTTTTTGGTGGGTAATTCAAAATGCAGTTCTTATTTACATTTTATCTCATTCTAGACATCAAAGAAAATTCAAAGGAGCATAAAGCAATTAATTAGTGCCTTATACTTTCATATGCATCACTCTCTGAAACTGGTATTATAAGCACCCCATTTTTACAAAGACATTCAGTGAGGTCCCCTGCTTCTGTCATGCACAGAGCATATTATGCAACTGTAATTACTGAGATATTCCAGACAGACATAGAATTAAATTTTATTTGGTATGTGGAGCTGGGGACTTTCTATTGTTATTGCATCTAATCATAAAATGAAGCATTATTATTGCCGTATTAAAGGTAATGAAACAGGCTAAGAGTTATTAAATGAATTGCCAAAGTCACAGGCTACTCTCAATGTGGACACAAAGAACTGACTCTGAAAAATACTTGTAAGATGAGTGATTGGGTCAAATCAAGCATTTCATTTTAATCTCTTTATTTCGCTCATCTGTTATTACTGCATGATAATTCCCTGAGAAACTTTCAGCAAATTGTGGCAGAAAGATATGCCTAAAATCTCAATAAAGTTTCCTCAACTAGAATTATGGAACTACAATATCTGCCTAGATTTTGCAGGCAATTGTCAGAGATATTTCAAAATTATGAAAAGCACATTAGAAATAATTTATTTTTCTTAGGCCGACATTAGCCCTTCTGGGGGTTAGCCTTTCTGAAAAAGAAACCGTACATTTTAGAGTTGAAAAGTACATTATAGGTTCTCTAAGCCTGCTGCTAATCAAATAGTTCGCTTCTCCCACAAAATTCTAATCTTCACCACCAATGCTGAAAGCATCACAATCTGCAGTAATGTATTTCATCTTTCTCAATAAACGTCTGGAAACTTCTGCTGCAGCTCCACCCACACATTCCAGTGGTAGCTCTGTCTGCCAACCACATACATCTGGACAGTCTTCCAGCCAGAAAGTCCCTACAGGGGGATGCAGGACCAAAAACACAGTCCAGCAAGAACCTTCTAAGTGTGTGGAGGCTGGCAAGCCCACTCTGGAGATACCAGAAGGACCCTGCACAGGGAGGCGCACATGGTATTGATGTCTGAAAGGCACATCTACATCAGAAATTCCGTTTGAAAAGAAAAGAAAGACACAAAACAATAGATACCACCTGGCATTAAGACAGAATCCAACACAGTTACATATAAGCAGGGCCTGTGTAAAATGTGGGGCCTGGTGCAGAATGAAAATGCAGGGCCCCTTTTTCAAAAAGACGTGGGGAAAAGTGCTGTAAAAGGCCGTAAAGTATAAAGTATTCCTTTTTTTCCCCAACAGTGGGCTCTCTCTTGACTTACGGTGTTTGTATTTGCTACTTAATATTGCTCTAGGTAAATATTTTTAAACTTGTTAGCAAAATTTTTTCCATTATTCTTCATAGTGAGCAACATTAGATTTAAATACAAACATAAAATATATTTAACTCATTTGTGGAAACACCAAAATGGCACAGTTTGTATCTTGCAGCTCTTTCCTTTCCAGTGTCCCTGGTCAGCCATGGCTAACAAGTCCAAGTTTCTTGGGGAGGATAGAGGAAGGAAAAGGTGAGGTCTTCACCTAGAAACTAATAGCACCAGCTTCCCCCTTCCAGAAGTCGCCAGACTGATGCTCAACAACCCTGGCTGGGGAGGGTTCTGGGGAAGGTAAGTCAGGCATGTCTTCCCACAGGCCCAGCCTAGACCAGACCGGCTAACCCCATCCACCTGCAATAGGTGGCCTCTGGCTGCCTACTGTATGTACCTCAGAGCCATTAACTGTGGGTGGCAATGACCGCCACCAGCCCCACCCTGTGATACCTCCGAGCCCAGGTGCCGGACACTGAACTCTGACCCAGGTCCCCTGAGTTACACTCAGATCCAGGCTCCCACACAGAGGGGTGAAGGATGCAGGTTGAATGTGAACTTCCCCCAATCTCTCCCTCTCTACCCAGACTCTCAGAAGAGAGGGGTTGTGGCCTTAGCTGGAGGGAAGCAGTGATAGTGAGCTAGGTTCAGAGGCCCAGAGATAAAGGGCAACTAAAAATATGCACCGAATGGCTGAGACGCAGGGCTGTATATGAACCTCCCCCACCCCCAACCATGTCCTACTGTGTCATTGGAATTCGCTTACAAAACACGAAGTCAAGGTTAATAAGAATTTTGAGACAGTGGCAACAGGGCATTAAACCAAACACTGAGCCCTTATGAACGAGGGCCACTGTGGGACTGCAGCTTTCCCGTGGCCACGGAGCAAGTGCTGGGTATACGTGAGACAATGCGTGATGTACACACTTAAATGGCAGACTTGTCAAGTAAAGCTGATGGTAAGTGTGAAGGACCCAGCTTGAAAGAGCAGACACCAGAAAATATGTGTCCATAGCCTATTTAGCTAGTGGCTATTTATCAGAACAGTCTGCTAAGTAAATTGATTTTTATAAAGTTTTCAAAAGAAATATTTAATCACTTGAAAACAGATGATCTACAAGACTGTCAATTCAAAAATGATGCACTGTAAGTTAATTAAAATTATTTTTCATTATTCACAGTAGTGACTTCTTGAAATGGCCACACTTAATTTCTTTTGTATATATTCAAACGTACAATTTAGAAAACGTATAATATAGGCTGCAATAGTTCAGTTTATAACAATTATGTGTATTATATTTTATAGGAATTCATAAAATAAAAACACCTCAAATTTAATCACTTGCCTCTATCAAGGTAAATTAACAAATGTTAAATGAAACTAATAAACACAGACCGATGAGATAACAAAATTATATAGAATTGTGAATTGCACTTTCATACAAAAAGTTAATTATTTTCCACTGACATCGACAGCATATTCTCTCAGCTACTTGAAAATATTTTTTTAAATCACATGCTGTCAGAACTCTGCATTTGAAGCACAAAAAAAGAGTGAACTTACATTCGAGAGAAGAGAATACTTATTTTTAACCTCAAAGACAAATGGCAGGTGGCTCTGATCTTGTCTGGGCATTAATGAAACTTTGAGGAAGTTAGCTCCCCAGCCTCACTGGACACCAAAGGTCACTGCCACACTCAGACAGCCTCTCTGCATTGTCCGTTTTCTGTCCCTGTTGATTTTTATCTCGGAATGATTTCAGTGACTTTCCTACAGGCAAGTGACACCTTTCCTTGTGTTGAATATTATTTTAGATGTTTCAGAGACTTAGGCTAAATTGTCATTTACTTTTTATCACTATAATGGTTTTTCTGGTGTGAGATCATTCATGTTATCTTTCAATTTCTTAGTGCTGTGGGGCACAAGCTGCCTGGGCTTGCGCCTGTCGTGAATGACTCAGACAGAAAAGATGTGGCCGGGGAAGAGTGCTACAGAAAAGACTGAGCTCTGCCATCGCTCTGTCTAACAGAGAAGAGGGCAAGGACCTAAAATTTGGGGGTGTCATCTGAATAAGAAAATGCAAATGGCCCTGGCTGTTGTGGCACAGTGGATTGAATGTTGGCTTGTGAATCAAAGGATTGCTGGTTCAATTCCCAGTCAGGGCACGTGACTGGGTTGCAGACCATGTCCCACATTGGGGGCGCTTAAGACACAACCACATATTGATGTTTCTCTTCCTCTCTTCTTCCTTTCCCCTCTCTTTCTCTCTAAATAGATAGATAGATAAATAAATAAATCTTTAAAAAAGGAAAATGCAAATAATTAAGTTCAATATAATATCAGTGAAAGAAAATACAAAACAGTAAAAGGACCTTACCTAGTGATGATGGATCTTATAGGAATATACAAAGAAATAAAAGTATACTTTGAAATGAGCACAAAGTCCTTGTTTAAAATGACTTGATATGGAAAAAAAAACACTTTGAATGTTATGCAGTTCTTTGCTCTTTAATTCTGTAATAGAAAGGAAGGGAACACCGATTTATATTTATTTTATCTTGAACTTATAAAAACTATTGCTTTCTCCTTTAAAGCATAAAAATAGTCTTATATCATCTTCTTCTAGAAAATTTCTCAGCAGTTTTCAGAACCACAATTTACTTATTTTTAAAATATATATATCCTATTTTCAAAACCATTAATATCTTATCCTTACTACATTTAAACATAACCCATAGTTTTTATAACCACTGTGAATATATAGAGCTTAAATTATATACATTAATATATGGAGATTAATTAGAAATAAATTGTTTCCACCCAGAATGGGCCTTTCTATACTTTATCCAGTAATGAATTTTCCATAGCCAATTGGCTGATAAATATTTGGACTTTCAAATGGTCGTTGTAGTATGTGTACAACTTAAAAATTAAAAGATTGCTTATCAAATGTGACTATGTAAACTCTAAGAAAGCAGAATAATCTGAAATACAATTCATTCCTTAATAGTGCTATAAACTGATCAGAAGACAGAACATGTATTTTAATTAATGAAACAAGCAATAGATAATTCATATACTAATTGATAATGAAATTAAAGATAATTATAATGGTATTCAAAAATAAGCATTTTCAAGGTTGGAGTAGTCAATCAGGCATTCAACTATAAGTTTATAATTTGAAATTTTAAGAAAAGATAGAATTTAATGGGTATTTCAGGTGTGATTTACTTGTTAACACTTATCAATAATACAAATGCAAATGGTAAAAAAAGAATAAAGCACACCCAGTTCAGAAAATAATAATATAAAGCTCAAGTTCAGGGAAGGGAATGCTTGAAGTAGTTACCAGGGGGAGGGGAGTAAGGCAATAGTGATTGCAGGGAAGCTCGCAGAATTAAAGATACATGTCCCACTCACAGGAAACAATGCTATGCAGTTTCCAAAGCCTCGTGGGAATTTAGGCCCAGGTTACCAAACTTGCAATATTATAATAAATGCAAAAGATGATGGTTATAAGAAAACCTTTGGAATTTAAATTCCAGTAGTTATTTTTTTTAAATGTGCAAGCAATGCTAAATTTTTCACTGGGAAAATCTTGCATATGGACTATCAATTTGTAATTTCACTTGTGTATAGTAATGAAAGAGATATTTGGGCATACAGCCAAATCACCACCAGGTGGTCAAGTTACTTTCAGGACATTTCCGTCACTGTAGAGAAATCCCTTGTAACTTTTCTAAATCAGTGTCACTCCCGTTCTACCAGGACACCAAGATTCTGACCTATATCAATAACAATTAGCTTTGTCATTATTAGCAGTTTTATTCTTCACTTAATTATTGTCCAATACTGCATTGTATAACTTCACAGTAATATATTTATACATTCTCCTGATGAATATCAAGATTTTTATGAGATGGAGGTGATAAAAGTATTTAGGCAACTGAAGCCAAAAGTCATATGGAACAGAATTTTTATAGAAACCCTGAAAATATAAAACAACAAGGAGAGACCCATGCTACCGAGATATAAGTTTGTGTTATAAAGATGCAGTGATTAAAAAGTATGTAGTTAATGAGAACCAACCCAGATCAACAACACAGAATACAAAGCTTAGAGAAGGATCCTAGAACTTAGAAAATTTAACAAAAAATTGGTCTGACAATCTCTATGAAAAGCTGAATTATTCCATAAATGACTTTTAAGAATAGCCATGTATATAGCAATAAATAAGGTTGGTTACAAAACTCATCCTTTATGAAGGTATAAATTTCAAGTAGAATAAAATTGAAACTGTATTCCAAGTAGAGCAAGATTGAAATTGTAAGTCTTATGTGTTTTCTAATAATGACACCCCTCAAAAATCCAGGAAGACATAGGCAGGCATTTCAAAAAAATAAAAGAAATGTATACAGTTGAATGTATTTCTATATATCTATATCGAGATGTATACTATATATCTTTATGTATATCTAATCTATTATTAATCTCCATAGTAAGATAAATTAAAATCATTTAATCTTTCACCTCTCATATTTGCAGAAATCAAAAGTTTGATACTGCATTGAACAGGTTAGGGTGTGCAGAACAGGCATTATTAGAGAAGGGCAATATTGGTAATAATATCTATGAAAATCCAAAACATACGTAGCTTTTTACTCAAGAATGTACCTTAATCAAACCACACTTCTGGATGTGACAAAAATACTCCAGGTTCTTTCCACATAAATGGAAAAGGGAAAGTAATGCAATAAGAAACTATACTGTCGCGGATTTCGACCAGCAAAATCCATGGGGGGACCGCCCCGATCGCGTGAATCAATCTTACCCAGAGACACGCTTGGAGATGAGAATCCGGCAGCCACGGGTCTCTTCCACCACCTCCATTTCGGGAAAAAGACCTCGTGGGTTGCTTAGCCGGGGCTTTTATTAGAGGCATTAAGACACATTTACATTGGATTGATTATTCATGAGATTAAGCAGAACAGGGATAGGATTACTCATAGCAGGGCATCAGGATGTAAATTCAGGTCCGGTGGCAGGCAGGACCAGGTTAAGGTAATATGCAGGGGTCAGCAAGCCAGAACTTTTTAAGATACATCTTTGCCAAATTCCTATTAGAGAATTCCCATTCCACAGACATGATCCACACTTGCTCACACGGGAATCACACGGAGCTGTGCTCAAAACGTGTAAATTCTTAGGACTGCGTGTTTACATGCATGTGGAAATCACTGCTACACTATACATTGAAATTTATCCTTATAATTCTTTTCAATGATCAGGACAAGACTGTATATTCACCTGAGTGAAGAAAATATACTCACTCAGCACTGAGATATAAGGTTACAGTAACCATAAAAGTTATGATAGTGAGTCATTTTCAAGGGAAGTTGAGACCTGTGTTTGACAGAGGGAACACTGAAGCTCTTGTGGAGTGGCCAGCAAAGCTCGAGTCCTTGACCTGGCTGCTTATTCCAAAGGAATTTACTTTATAATAGTTAATTAAGCTATACATTTGTTTATCTCTTTTCAATTATAAAATAAAATATTTATTTTTAAAAGAAGTAATGAAAAGAGCCACAGAACAAATCAATTCAAAGTAAAAAAAAGATATACAAAACATAGAATGAAGAAACCAAGAAATAGAGACAAAAAAAAGTAAAAAAAAAAATCTGGTTCTTTGGAAAGATTAATAATAAACGCAGATATTTAGTAAGACTACTAAGAAAAAAATAAGAAAGAAAACAGAAGTTAATGAAGAACATAACCCAGACATAAAAAGTTTAAAAATTATATAATGCTAGAAATACATGAGTTAATATTTTTTAAATAAATTAAAATGACTGATAAAATTATCAAATTGACATAAGAGTGGAGAAGTTGGCTTGAAAAGTTATCATACAGATAATTTTACAAGAAGCTCTAGCACACTTTTTAGAAATAATTCATTCCAAACATATAAATTAAGCTGAAGGAGTTTGAAGAATTATGATCAGCTTTCCTCATTACATCAGAGTAGTGACATGTCTTCTTCTAAGGAAGGGGTAAGCAAGTTGGTCATGTCTATTACACACCAATAATACTGATCTAATTATATAGCTTTATACATACAAATTGGCTGGAAATCATGGATCTGATGGGAACAATGTCATTATTTTAAGAAGATAAACTCTAGAGAGAATTTATAATCAGCTATGACTTGGAGGATTATATCCTAAATTCCTGAGAGAAAAGGACAGGAAGAAGAGAAAAAAAAATGTAACATTATTCAGGGTCTAATATGTATTAGGGGTTTTATATACACTATTTTATTTTCTCATTACCATAATTGTTTGTCAATTGCCAATATTACTAACCTACTTGATGATGCAAAAATTGAGGCCAGAGAAGTTAACTATTCTATTTATTACCAGGTAAGCAATTAGTTTAATACATGGAGCTTGAGTCTGTATATGTAAAACTACACGTTTTAGCTCCTGATCCAATTGACATTGTTGTTAATTTGAAACTTGAAAGATCCATTCATTCATGTGTTAAATATTTTAATTTAGAAGGAACCCACTACAGTAGCTCAGAATGATTTTTTTCTTCTTTAAATACTTCATTCAGTACAAACGAGTTTTTTTAAAGACATATACATTGCCACTTACAGAGCTTTTATATGTGTCTAAAGAGTAAAGTATCCCATGTCCAAGCAATCCATTAGTATTTGTGATTAATTAGCTTGTAGAATAATAAGGTGACTAAGACCAGAGTACCCTTGTATTAATTGATTGCCCTTTTTAAAATAAGTTTGCTAATGATATAAGAAAGCAAACAAAACTAGAGAATTATAAATGAATACCAACTTAAATTAAATTTCCAAGCCTGACCAACTATCTCTGTGTATAGATTATTTCTAAGTCCTTATTTATCTGTAAAACATACAGCAAGTTAATGGACTCTGCTACCCTGACCTGTGTGTTGAAGTGGGAGCAAGAAAATATTATATTACAGCTTTTTAAAAGTATATCATATGATCTCAACTTTAATTGGAACATAATCAACAAAAGAAAAAAGCAAACAAAATATAACCAGAGACATTGAAATGAAGAATAATCTAACAATAGCCAGAGGGGAGGGAGGAGGGTCAATGGGGGGAAGGGTTTTCAGGAACTACTATAAAGGACACATGGACAAAACCAAGGGGGAGGATGGAAGCAATGGAGGGAGGTGGGTTTGGCTAGTGTTGGTGAGGGAGTGGTGGGAGGAAAATGCAGAAAGCTGTAGTTGAACAACAATAAAATAATTAAAAATAAGTATACAGTCTTTATTGCATTTTCCATGACCATTTAATCCCCTTTAACCCCTCCCGCCAGCAATCATCACCGTGTTGGCCATGTCCATGAGTCCTTTTTCTTTTCTGCTCAATCCCCCTCCCCCTAACCACCCCCCTGAACCAGCTGTCATCTGTTCTCCACCTATGAGTCTGTCTCTGTTTTGTTTGGTAGCATATTACAGCTTTTTTAAAAAGTGAAAGAACATAACTTGATGGAATTAGAGAAAGTCAAATCAGAGGGAAATCCCTAGTGTCTCAGAGACTGAACTTTAACTCACACTAGAATGGAGTAGTTTTTTTAGATTTTGTGTTTGTTTGCTATTTTTTTTTTTTTTTTGAGACTGACTTTAAGGTGTCTGTGAAGTGACTCTAATGGTGACTTCTGGAATCCTAGGACAAATGTGTCCCTGTTACTGCTATGCTTTGCTTGTCCTTGTAGTCAGATTTGCACACCCCAAGTCCTGCCCAGCTTAGATCCTGTTGCATGCAGTCTCTAGAATGAACTTGGACTCTTTCCAGACCACTCAGGGTTGTGGAGGCTGGACCATCAAACATACGCCTGGAATTATTTGAGTTGGGGTGAGCCTAGGGCATCTCCCTGCTTGGTGAGATTTTTTTCATCAGCCTCTCATTATCTTTTCTCCTCTTACTGTTTTCTGTAGTTTTATATCACTTAACATACATTTTTCTGTTTTAACAGAAATCTTTCTTTAACTCCAAGCCATTTGATACTTAGGCAAACTGTAAGTACCTTACGAGATGTCTAAGAATTATAAAGCAGTGTGTTAGGTGTTACAGGCACTCAGCCTAGAAGAGTCTTACAAAGAGTGGGTGAACTACACACATTTATTTAAATTTGAGAGATCAATGTAGTATGCTGGTATAATTGTATTTGAGACCATGACCTGCATGGCTGAAGCTCTGAGCATCGTTCATGCAGATGACTCATTTATTGTATTTGCATCCTCAGCACATGCTTCCCCATAAAACTTCAGGCTTACGTATCAGTGCATGCATATCTACCTGATATCTCCACTTTGATAAACATTTACAGCCCAGCTCCTGGTTATCATTATTTCCACAGTTTTTTTCCTTTCTGGTAATGACCACTTATACATTGTAGTTGCTCTTTTAAAAATTTCAAAGGCCGTTGTCCTCTCTCCTTCATCTCGCATCCAGTCTCTCAGCCTACCCTGTCAATTCTCCTTCAAAATAAACGCAAATTTGGGCACTCTCTCACCACCACCACCACCACCAATAAGGCCCTGGTCCAAGGCTTCAAGCTGCCATCCTGCCTCACCTAAATAATTATAATAGTCTCTCTAGTTCCTCCATTGCCTGCCTATACTATATACTCAACAAAACAGGCATAGTGAGCCTATTAAAATTTATATGTGATCATATCACAAGAACTTCAATTGCCTTTACTCTCACTCAAAGTCCAAGCCTTGATGGTGGTTTATGACGTGTGCATATGTATCTTTTCCCCCATTCACTCGGATCTCATCTCCCAGTCACTCACCTTCTTTGCATAACTTGACCTGTTTATTTGGAGGTCTTTGCATTTAATGTTTTCTTGATTTGGAATATTAGCCGAAATACTAACTTATCTGTATACATAGTGTCCTTTCCTCCTGTAAGTCTTTAGTTATATTTGCCCCCTCTTTACTGTGTCTTTCTCTTATCATCCCATTTAAAGCATTATTACTAATACTTTCCATTGCCCTTCTATGCTTTCTATTGTTTGCTACAGTATTTTTCATGATCTAATAAGTACATGTATTTTCCTTATATATTTTATTGTCTGTCTTCCTTCCCTAAAATATTACCTCTGTGCAGCCAGAGATTTTTCCATTTTATTTCCAGCTGCATCCCCTCCACCTACAATAGGTCCTGCCACATATTAGTTGGTCAATAATTACCTGTCAAGCGAATGACTGAAAATGACTGTGGTGGACAGGGTTACTGTTCCAATTCTCCACTCCCTCTAGTAACAGCATTAGACATCCATATCTTTTCCTGTGGAACTTTGTAGTGTTTTTCCACTTAGCTGGGAGGTGAGGGGGCTTCCCATTCCTTAACTAAGGCCAATAACTATGTAATTTGCTTTGACCAATGGGCTTTCAGTAAACATAGTACAAATAGAGCCTTGACAGGCTTCTGAACAGTCATGTAAGCACCTTTGACAGCACATGAGAACGTTCGCCAGGCTCGCCAGCCAAACAAGACTAAACTCATCAGAGCTGCCCAGCTGAGCCCAGCTTACACCAAACTACCCCTGGGAAACCCTCACATAAGTGATAAATGAATGCATACTGTTTAAAACAACAAGCCACTGGGTTTAGAGATACTTGTAATGAAGCAGTAGCAATTTAAACAATGAGCCACACAACATATATGTTAGAGGCCAAAATAGTACCATGCCTCCCTAATGAATTAGCATGCTACGTTATATGAAACAGTAGAGATTAAATAATAAATATTTTATATTTTATGTGGTGACTGGGAAGCTCAGGCTATGGTATATTCTCAATAGCAGCAATTTATTTTAGAATAGGTTCCAGAATTTAATCATTTTCTTCTGCCATAACCTATTCATTTATTACTTAGTTCTTATTTTTAATCTTTTTAAAAATAGATATTTTCTTATTTTACATTAATCCACTTCAAGTTTTTTAATAAATAGGAGTTGTGTGGCTTAATAATAATAATTATTATAATACTACGCATAAGAATTTATATATTGATGCTGCGACATAAGGCTTATTAATCTTTAACCAATGTTAATAGAGTCCAAATTCTAGTCTATACAATATTAAGAGGGTAAATTCTATCATCTATTTTCTTTGACTTAATAGCTTATAGTTAAGCTGAGCAGTAAAAGACATAGGACCTAGGAAGCAAAACTACATATTTTACCTACCCTTTAAATCTTAATTTTCTAAGAGGTTTCCATATCATGGTAGTTAGGTTAGTTCTTATGATGATTAATATAATAAAATATAGTGTCACTGCTTCAAATATTCAGTTCTGAAGTGAACAATAAAACACAATATGCAGATTCTAAGCCATTTCATGCTTTATTCCTTTATGTAAAATGAGCTGCAAATTCCCCCATAAACAGAAGTTTAAAATAACAGGCAGCCAAATATTTCTAAAATGTAATATTAGCCTTACTTCCACAACTAATACACAGCAAGAATCCCCCTCCCTCTCTCTCTCTGACGCACACACACATACACCTATACATTAACTTATCTAAAAATTAGCTTTTTAAATTTTCTTTCTGATTGATTCTTCCTAACCATCCTGAATAAATCATAAGCACATACACAGATTTATTAACTGTAAGTAGCTTCATCATTTTATTCATCATATCAGCAGACCAGACTTGTGCGAGATTAATATACAATTAAATTCAGGAATTGAAAATGAAATTAATTAAATCAGTTGATTAAGTCAAAAAATGGTGAAATTAGTACCAAGTGTTATTCTGTATTTCTTCAACTTAGAAATTTACTCATTAAAATTTTTCTAAAATTGCATTTACTGGTTTTGAACTTACCACTTTTAAAATCAATATGAAATTTAAACAATGTAAAATTCATTTTCTTTCTAAGGTATGATCAACTTGGACAGATCCTTTCAATTTATATCGATCCATGTTTGGCACAGAGATTAAATGTACTTGAAAACTTTATCACTCTTATCTTCTGTATGAGCACTGAAACCACATTTTTGAACTTTGGTGGAAATAGAAATGAAGCTGGATGAGATCAGAGCTAAGGAATTAAACTGAAAATAGAATTAACCACTGAATTGTTGTGGCCAGAAATAAAACTTATACACCTAGATGAAGCAACTGGGAGAAGAGAAATGATGGCAGAATATTCAAGACAGAAGGATGCTCAAGCTTCAAAGGGTTTCTGTGATTGCAAGGAAGTCTCTTTGGATCAGAGACTCAACCAATGCTTGGGGTTAGTTTATGGTCTCAAAAGTGCCCCGTAGAATTGCAATGTTCTATCCAAGTTTCTAGGGCTTATGAAAGGAATATAGAGCCATGGGAAAACAAGCTCTTATCAGATACAGAACTCGAGTTACATGGGCAGGAAAACCATGCTGGGGGAAGGTTGGTTGGGAGAGACTTGATGTGAGTTGACCCACGTCCTTAGTCAGTGCTTACTTTTAACTAGATTTGTCAGTGAATATTTAATGAGCATCATTACTGTGCTCAGTTTTAGGCTACAATATTGAACAACATGTCCACTCTGAGATATCTATTTAGTCACATAGCATGTGGTATGCACTAGTTCTTGATTACAACAGTACTTATCAGTATTAAATCCCTTCACTGGTGAAGTGAAAACTCCTAAAGGACTCTTCAAATCCACAGTTAGGGTTGCTCAGGAGTTGGTTAGAATAGAGGTAATCTGGAAATGGTTTTATTTACTATCATGGGTAAATTGTTAACTGCTTTGACCTTGGATTATCCCATTTTTAAAATGGGTAATAGTATGGAGTACATCATTGAGCTGTGGGTGATTCTAAGTCACAATGCACATTGAGACAGATTAGCAGAACGCCTGGCACATTTTCATTGTGTGATGTTTAGTAGGATTACTACTTACAATACTATTATAAATAGCTACAACTGGAAAAAAAAGCTAAGGAAAGAGGGGTAAGTGTACAGTAGAATATATTATACATGTACTATACACAAAATCTGGAAGGTAAGGGTTAAAAATTTGAGAGGAGTTTACCATAACTCACATGAATCTCTTTAATGCTGAAAAGCAAAACTAATATTCTTCCTAACCTGATCACAAAAACATCAATAAGCATTTTACCATGGCTTTGCATCCTTTCTGTCTTTATTTAATTCCAGATTGCATAAACTATGCAATTTACCCCAACCTCTTTTTCCTCATGAATAAATTCATTCCCTATTTAACTTTGCTTCACATGATGCAGCATATTACATTTTGGAAATGTGAGGTTCCAGAAGTGTCACACAAATACAGAGCTCTAATGCTTTCTGAGCATCCAAAGCCCAGGGTTAAAAAATAATAATCCTAAATAGAGATGGACTGATAGAATGCTAGGAGATATTGCTGCTGCAAAGTTTAATAAAATATGATTGACATGCTTAGATTTATCACGGGTAGGATCGCATTTTTATCACAATCCGAAATGACATCGAGCAAAATTCGCTGCCAGTAAGCGGAATGGGAAGCACCGCGCTCCACGTTCTGCTGCAGAACAGTAACGGCCCAGCATCAGGAAAGAGGGCGGCTGTTTGCCGCAGGGGCCTCACTCCGCCCTTCCTGAATGTGGCTTCCAGGACCTGGCCTTCTTATCTAAAGGTCTGCTTTGCGCTCTCCTTGCTCCCTCCCGCCTAGACTGTTATAGCATTTGCTGGGAGGACATTCGCTCCAGTTCCTAAAACTTTCAACTGACAAGTTGATTTTCACAATGATTACAGAGGGTTGAAGTCCCCAAAGATCAGAAGACCCTGTAATAGAAGGTAGTTCAGAATGGAAAGGCGAGGTCTTCTATTTCCCCTTTTTAGTATTTATGTTTACGTGAGGCATATTCTCTACTAAGTCCCCATTGCCTAAAGGAAATGAGAATTGAAAGGAAAAAAGAAGTGAAAACTTCATAACTATACACACTTCTTTGCTATTTACCCTTTGTACTGATACAAATAGATTATTATCTCACCCTTCTTTTGTGATATTGGAAGTCTGACAAGTATCTTGTATTAATTTTTCAGCTTATTATTGGGAACATTAGATTTGCTGAACCTTTCTATTGGTCCTGAGAAATATTGCTGCATTTGTTGCCATCAGATACAGAGAAATAGTTCTTAAGTATAGTAAACATTTCGAGAAATAGAAATATCTTCTCAATTATATTAATAATTGGAAGTGTTCAATTAATAGAATGAATGTAGTCCTTAAGGATAGCCTCTAAAGACAGAATGAGTTTCTGATGAATCATACTTAATTTATTGCTGTGTGAACTTGGGCCCATGACCTCATGTTTCTGATTCTTGTTTTCTTTTCTGACAGGAGACAGAATATCTGACTAAATGATTTCCTGAATAAGAACAAGAAATACAAATGCTCAATAAGCCCAGAACAATATGCTTCATACCATTAGCCATCAGTGAGATGCAAATAAAATTCATAATGAGATACCATTTAACACCCACTAAGATGACTTTAATCAGTAATAATAACTTTTAGTGAGAATGTGGAAGAATTAGAACTTTATATACTGCTGGTAGAAATGCAGATGCAACCACTTTGGAAAACACTGTGGATTTTCCTCAAAAGGATAAATACAGAGTTACCTTACAATTCAGTAATTCTATTCCTAGGTATATACCTGAGGGAAATAAAAACATGTCCATAGAAAAACTTGAACACTAGTGTTCATGGAAGTATTATTCATAATAGTCCCAAAGTGGAAAAAACCCAAATTTCCATCAACTGATGAATGGAAAAATAAAATGAAGTATGTCCACATAATGGGATATTATCAAGCCATAAAAATAAAGCAAGTACTGATACATGCTATAACCTTGGATGAACCTTGAAAACTTAACAAATGAAATCAGCAAGTCACAAAAGAGCACATATAGTATGACATATCCATTTATATGACATGCTAAAAAAAAAAGACTGATCTATAGAAACAGAGGGTAGATTTGTCATCATCTAGGGCTGGAATATGTGTGACATAAAAAAATAGAGTGACTTTTAATGGGTATGGGGACTTGAAAGGGGGAGTGATAAAAATAGTCTTAAATTAATTATGATGATAGTTGCACAACTCTGAATATAGCAAAAAACATTGAATTACACTCTTCTGAATTATATGGTAAATGAATTATATCTCAATAAAGCTTTTACTTAAAAAAAACACAGTAATTGTCCTGGCTGGTGTGGCTCAGTGGATTGAATGCCAGCCTGAGAACCAAACTATCACCGGTTCAATTCCCAGTCAGGACACATGCCTGGGTTGCGGGTCAAGTCCCCAGTAGGGGGTGTATGAAAGGCAGTCACGCACTGATATTTCCGTCTCTTTCTCCCTCCCTTCCCTCTTCTAAAAATAATAAATATTTTTAAAAGACAGTGATAATGATAACTAGCTCTGTTATTTTTTGTGAAGGTAAACAAGGATATATAAAATATATCACCATGTCTAATATGGAATATAACAGATGATACACTATTTTCCTTCTTTTCTAACTTTTTGGGGGTTTTCATAGAGAACTCTGAGATTACAAAGCAATGGTTATATTTTCCTAAGGTCCTGTAGGCTGAAAGTCATGGATTATATTGAACTGAGTAGGAACATGCAAATAACATAATGGGAATCAATCTTTAACTACTCTTTCTGATGATACACTATTTGATTTTTTTTACTACACTATAATTAATTCCAACACATCACATTATTTTTCTCTCTCTTATGATTTCCTTAAAATCCTAAAGTCTGGTTCTCACGTTGATAATGCTATTGGGTTGGCCAAAACCATTTTTTTTTTTTCCATAAGATGGCTCTAGTAGCACTTAGTTGTCTTTAACTTCATTTGAAACAATTTTGCTAGACTGTGTTGTGAGAGCTGTCATATCAGTGTGCATTTTTAAAAAATTATCAAAATTGGTGAATGTTTGTGTAGCCATTTTAATTTTGAAGATGGTAGAAAATAGACAACATTTTCAGCATACTATACTTTAGTTTTTCAAGAAAGGTAAAAACACAGCTGAAACACACAAAAATATCTGTATAGTGTATAGAAAAAATCCTATGACTGATTGAATATGTCAAAAGTGATTTGCAAAGATTTGTGTGGGAAATTTCTCACTGGATGATACTCCACATGGTTGGGTAGACCAGTTGAAGTCGATAGTGATCAAATCGAGACATTAATTGAGAACAATCAACACTATACCACGCGGGAGACAGCCAACATGCTCAAAATGTCCAAATCAATAAAGTTAGTGATAAAAATAAAAAATTTCTTTTATTTTACTGAAAAAAATGAACTTTTTGGCCAACCCAATAATAATATTTTAGCTTTTCTCTGTGCCATATTCTATTTCAGAAAGCGTGTACACTGCCCTTTACATTTCCTCCCATTTTGCCCTAGATTTTACTTTAATAAATCAAATATAACATTTCTAACTAATTTTATAGCAGTAGCCCTCCCATCTGTACTTTCACCTCCTGAGGTTTTAGTTGCTAGTGATCACCCACAGGCTGAATATATTCAATAGAAAATTCCAGAATTAAACTATTGATAAGTGTTACATTGGGTAACACTATGAGTAGCATGATGAAATCTCACACTTTCTAGCTCATCCTGCCTGAGACGTGAATCATCCTTTTGTCCAGTGTCTGCACACAGTATTGTCTAAACGCTCCCCACCTGTTAATTAATTACTCAGTAGCCATCCCCGTGTCAGATCTGCTGTCACAGTGTCACAGTGCTTGTGTTTAAGTAACTCTTGTTTTCTTTAATAATGGCTCTAAAGAACAAAAGTAGTGATGCTGGCAATTCAGACATGCCAAAGAAAAGGCATAAAGTGCTTCTTGTAAGTGAAAAAGTAAGATTTCTTAGCTTATTAAGGAAAGAAAAATAATCCTATGCTGAGGTTGCTAAGATCTATGGTTCAGAACAAATCTTCTATTCTTGAAAGTATATGTAAGGAAAGGGAAATTCATGCTAGTTTAGCTGTTGCACCTCAAACTGCAAAAGTTATGGCCAGAGTGCTTGAAAACTACCTTAGTTAAATGGAAAAGTTATTAGATTTGTGGGTGGAAGACATGCACAGTAAATGTGTTCTGACTGACAGCAAGGTGTTGCCTGGAAAAGCATTGAGACTGTAAGAGGACTTCTGCCAGGGGTCCCCTGAAACAAGTGACACTGAACTGCTTACTTCAAGAGAGAATGACACGGATTCAGAACTAGGTTTGTCATTTTACCATCTCACATCAGCACTAAAAGAAGAAGGGTGGGTACAGTACAAAAATATATTTTGAGAGAGAGAAGGAAAGAAAGAGCACATTTATGTATCGTTTATTACAGCCCAATAAGGCCTCACTGAACATCATCAATAGGTTCTAGGAAACTGAAACTTTAAACTAAAGGCATATGGCAAAACCATCATGGACAGGATGCCCTTCCCTTGCAGGGTGCATGAATACACACCCTTGCACACACCACACTCACTGAGACTGGGACAATGGAGACTCACTCTACCCCACATGCACATCTTTCAGATGTGGGAGGAAATCAGAGGGCACAAAGAAAATCCACTCAGACATAAGGGTAACGTATAAATTCCACCTAGACATTCACCTTGCCAGGAATCAATTTTTTTTTTTTTCTCATCAACTTTAAAACACAATGATGTTGAACCAAATGACGTTATTTGAGGACCTGCTCTATATTGCTATAATTGCTCTATTTTGTTATTTGTTATTGTTCTTGCTCTCTTACTGCACCTAATATATAAATTAAATTTTATCATAGGCATCTGTATATAGGAGAAAACATAGACTATGTGGAGTTCAGTACTATCCACAGTTTGAGTCATCCACTGGGGGTCTTGGAATGTATCCCCACAGATAAGGAGGGACTTCTGTACTTTATCTTCACATTACTTTTAAAATTCAATTTGTCTAGTTAAGAAGCCCATAGATTATTCTATAGTCTTAAATTGACATAGCAATGTTCTACAGGTATGATGTTACAGACTTTATGAAGTGTTACATTTGGTTAAGGTTAGTTGGGAGGTTGAAATTGTTTTTAAGCATTTATATATTTTTTTAGCTTTTTGATTGTCGTTCAAGTGCAGTTGTCTGCATTTATCCCCCACTACTCCCCCCCACCAGCCATCCCCACCTCCAGCCCCTAATTCCACCCCACCCCTTGGTTTTGTCCATGTGTCCTTTATAGTTGTTGTGAAATCCCTTCCCCCCTTTCCCTCCATTATCCCTTTCCACCTCCCCTCTGGTTATTGTCAGATTGTTCTTAAATTCAATGTCTCTAGTTATATTTTGCTTGCTTGCTTGTTTTGTTGATTAGGTTCCACTTAAAAGTGAGCTCATATAGTATTTATACTAAGTGAAATAAGCCAGGAAGGGAAGTAGAAATTTTTATGAGACTTTTCAGGGTTTCCTTAGTTTAATTATATTATCTAGTTCCTTCTTTGCTTAAAATTCTCTGGTTTCATGGTCCTCATATTGTATGTTAATGTAAAACATTTTTTTAATTTTTAAAATACCTATATCTGAAGATATCAATACTGTTGGGAATCACTTACTATGAAAATTGTATTATTTATTTTCTGATTTTTATCAATAGCAAACTCTTATTTTTTGAGACTAGTATTGGGCTTTGGCAAGAAAAGAACAACATTTAAATCACCATTTTGTTCATAAGTTAAATCAAGCTAGGTGCTTATTAAAGGAATTTTGTGCTCCTATGAGTGGGCATTGTAGCCCTTATATTTTCACCTGTAAAGGGGGCAGGGTCTCCTGTGGAACATAAAGTCAGCATGCAGGACCCACAAGTTGGGTAGCGGAATTTCCTGTGGGGAAATCAGGCTGGCATGTTCCTTAGATTTAAAATAAATCCTTGCTCTTGCTAAAAATCTCTCCCTAGGTCAAAAGAACAAATGCTAATGCATGCCTAGCTTCCTCAAACCTGAGTTCAGCCCAAGCCTATTGTCTTACCATTTGCATATCTATCCTCTTGATGTGCTATCTTGGGTGTCTACCACCTAATGTAAATCTACAGTTCATGCATAGTTAATGAAGACCATTCATACGTAAAGTACCCAAGAAATGGCAAAAAGGCCGGTCAACATGCGGTTCGGGGCCTCTCCAAGTTCATAATGGAGGGGATGCGTGGTCCTGGAATTTCTAGTCCATTCTAAAATTATGTGTAAGATTATTTACATGCAGCCATGGCATACGAACCCTGCTGGCCAGAATTCACAACAGCTTATGAAAAGCACTCTTATTCCTGGTAATGTATCAGGGTGAAATGCTGCTTGTGAGCTGGCTCAGGGAGGGTAAATAACTGAACATCGTTATAAGTAGAATCTGAAGTAAAGGCTGATTTTTTTTAATGTTATTTCTCAAAGTAGGTCTTTGGAATTAAGTAAAATCACAAGCAATTCAAATTGAGCATTTAGGTAACAAGAGGAAATGGTGGCAAGTGTTGGTTCATTTGTGACTTGATTTGGGGATAGATATTCATTACATGCCTTTCAATATGGTAACCACGAGTCACATGTGGATATTTAAATTTATTAATTAAAATTAAGTAAAATTGAAAATTTTCTGCATCTTCCTATTCCATGTTTTTTTTTTTTTTTAGATTTTATTTATTTATTTTTACAGAGAGAGGAAGGGAGGGAGAAAGAGAGGGAGAAAAACATCAATGTGTGGTTGCCTCTCATGTGCCCCCTTCTGGGGACCTGACCCACAACCCAGGCATGTGCCGTAGACTGAGAATAGAACCAGCAACTCTTTGGTTTGCAGCCCTGCACTCAATCCACTAAGCCACACCAGCCAGGGCTACATTTTATGTTCTAATGGCAGTAGTGTTGAACACATACAAAACAGTTTGTCACTGAAGAAAGTTTCATCAGACAGCATGCCTTGATTATATAGAATGGTCATTCTTAGTTTATTGTTCTAGTTTAGATGTTTAGTTTTTAATTCAATGACACTTAATAGAAAAGAATAAATAAAAAACCTGCCCCTTCAGGAAATCGTTTGTAATAGAATATGCTAAATTGACCTTGCAAAAACATGGACATTGTTGTCTAAATGTTCTTTTTCTTGAAGATTATTAGAAGTTCAACTGCTTAATGTTGTCATCAACAGAGCCATAACTGATATCATCCCCTAAAAGTTAATCAATTCTTCATGAAGAACTGCTCAAAGATTGTTTCAATGCTACTGACAGGTTGAGGATAATAATTATAACAATAATAACACAATTGGGATTTAAAGTACCATGTACAATGCTAATGACTTACATATATTGCCTCACTTAATCCTCAAAAATACTATGTGTCAGACACCAGCTCTGTACCAACTTCAGACAAGAAAGAAGAGTCATAAAGAGGTAAAGTGAATTGCTCAAGATAATTCCCAACTATTAAGAGGTGAATCAAGGATTGTACTTCTTTTTGACTCACTTCAGATTTAAGGTCTATTATACACAGAAAAATGGATGAGTGAAGATTCATGTAATTCACAATTATAAAAATTTTATTATAGGAAAAGATGAAAATAGATATAACCATTTTCCCATTAAAAGAAAAATGAATATTTGCACACTTTGTACACTTAACTTAAAATTGCCTCCCTAGAATACAAAAAAAACCAAAACAAAACAAAAAACCCCAAAATTAAAAAAATAAAACTTGTCACAAGAAGCAAATCTTATTACTAAATGAATATTAGATCAGTGTATGATTTTTCCATTGAAATTGTCAGTCACAAGCTATCTGTTTCCCTGTGAGTTTGCTTTAAATATATTTGACTTCATATTCTTTTTTAATAAACTACTTGAGATATACAAATATAGTTTTACCTTTAATATTAATGGGAATTTGTTTAAAAATATCCAACTTATGTACCTTAAATTCTCTTCTATAAAATGGAGAGTTAGTGATCCCCTTACTGATCTTTTAGATTTGTTGGGGACAGAGGACTTTTAATCAGAGGCCATGTGTGAGTGCACTATGCAAGAATCTAAAACATTATGTTTCGATTCCAATGAGTTACAGTTCTTGCATTTTTTCATTTCACTTTGTTTGACTGCCCAAAATACTGTGGTGTAACTAATGTAAATAATGCATCTTAAGTGCTTATTGATCACTCTTTCAAACAAAGTTTCCTAGTCCCAGACTAATTTACCACACGGCAGCACAAAACAAATCCATGTTATCACTCATCTCTTACACACACATACACAATTCTACATATAACTTATTCATTCATGTATGTATAATTCTAAGCAAAATGTTCAGGCAACAACAAATCTAGCCAATTTGACAATAACCCAACAGCTAATAATCACTAAGAATATTTTGTTTTCACTGAATTTTATTATATTAAGAATTTAGGCTAGGTCTGCTTATAAAGATGGAAGTTAAGTACCTTTTAGTGCTTTTGACATATCTTTTTCATTCCACAAAATTTCCCTCGGGGTCTTAAAATTCTCTGTATTTGGCTGAGCATACATAAATTATAGAGAATAAGAGATTATTGGTAACCACTGACATTCTTCTAGATAACTCCAAAATAACAAGCCTTACCACCTCCAGAATTTTCTTCTGTTCTGAGTATCTTAACAACCTGGTTTTCAGGTGGCTAACCGTGGAAAACCATTAGTGGAGACAGAAACCTGGGCTTAAGTACCATTTTGGCTGTAGAATTATTTACAAATAACATCTTCTTACTTATGGAGCTATGATGCCTTCCTCAACAGGCTGTGCTGTGGCTTGAGTGAGATGAGGTATATGAAAGAACTCCATAAATGTAATGAATTACAGTTATAATTTTCATTAATGCAGTGTTTGGCAACGGAGAGTAGAAATAGCATGACTAATTAATTTTTGAATGGGACTCAACACTTATGTGGCCTGCACTTTTTAATTTTTTATTCTCAAAGATTCTAGAGCTTACTGTAATATTTCTTTGAATTCTCACATATTTAGTATAATTATCTTCCAAAAATACATGAACAATGAGCGTTTCACCATACTCAGTAAAAAATATTTTACTTTTTCCTTTATTCATTCTTTTTTCAAAGATTGTATTTATTTATTTTTAGAGTGAGGGGGAGGGAGGTAGAAAGAGAGGGAAAGAAACATAGATGCGTGTGAGAAACATCCATAGGGTGGCCCCTGCAGGCCCCCAACCCAGGACCTGGCAGGGAATCACCGAGCGGCCCTTCATTCTGTGGAATCATATACAACTCACTGAGCCACACCAGTCAGGGCTCTTTATTCCTCATTGAGTAACATTTGTGACTTATGAAATGCTATAATGTAATGGAACCCAACATTATTATATTAATACAATGGACTCTTCAAATTATGAACTAATTCATTAACACCTCCCATGTGGAGTTTCTCTCTATTTTTGTGATAGTGTTCCACAATGACTAGCATACTGGACATTCGATCAGCATCATTCAGTAATGACTCAGGTACAGATAGGAATGTGGAAGAACACGGATTTTCAATGAACAAGTGTTTCTTCCTCTTAGTCTGGAAGTAAGAACAAATCTCAGAATTAGAGAGAATGGTAAAATGAAAAGCAGTGTAAACTAATTGCCAGAAAGCCCGCCCCCCCCCCAAAAAAAAAGTAGTAGCCTCAAGGGAGAATGTAAATGAGTATTAGCTATATAAAGTCAGAACAATAATTGCTCATATGGTCAAAAGTAAAATAAGAGCTGAAACACATGACAACAGTTCTGTGTAAGGGTGGTGTCCTGAGGTTCTTCTTCAGTACAGGAAGATGGTAAAATGACTGACTACATTTTGATAAGGAAACATCCATGTTGTAATTTCTCAGGCAACAATTAGAAATGGCATAAATATATTCTATATTGTGGGCAGGGAGAAAATAAATGTTAAAATGATTGATTCATCCAAAAAAAGGCAAAAGGAGAGGAAAATCAATAGAGAACATGTAAGGCATATAAAAAGGCACAATGTATGATGACACTTATCAAAATTTACGAGAAATTATATTATCAGTAAACAGATTAAATCCTCTGGTTAAAGTACAAAGATTATCACAAAGCAAAATTCAACTATCTGCAATTTTAGGTGACAGAGGAAATGCACACACATATTTTTATATGAAATGAAGTTACAAATGAACCAAGAAAATGATAAAGTAGTGCTGAAATTGTTTTCTTGATGTCAGATAAAATAATATTCATAGAATAGAACATTATTACATGTAAAGAGGATCACTTTAGAATGAGTTTAAATTTACTAGGGATGTATTACGATTTAAAAATGCATATGGATCTGATGATATAATCTCTATTTTGAAAGAAAATTAACCAAAATTATTTAATAATTGACAAAGTATATCCTAGGAGAGATTTTTCACATTACTCTCAATGACTGACAACAAATATAACTAAGAATGACAAGAAGCCCAACCAAGATGTAGATTTCAATAGCATAACTAACAAATGACCTCACTTTCACACACACACACACACACACACACACACACACTACCTCAAACATCTGCAATCACTGGGCTGTTGTTAAGATTAACAAGCTAATAGGTTTAAAATATTTACTAAAGTTGAAAAAAATAAGTTAGATAAAATACTCTATTAGTATTTAAAAACACGTCTACAGACTGTTCCTCACCTATTTTTCTAAGCTTTCCTCTTGTCAATTCATCTCTTGATTTAAATATTGAAGCAGATTTTTATAAAGTTTATAGATCTCTGCAATCACATTCTATTTCATCCTATTTCATGCTCCTATGGCTTTGTCATTACAGATTTTTCTGCCTGGAATATTCTAGATTACTCTTTCTTTTGTACATACTGTATTATGATTCAGCCTTATGAACATACTTCCTTTTTTCCTTTTAATAATTGTGCTCATGCATCCCTCTACACCATGCAAGGAACTTGACCGAAATGCTCTTTCAATACCTAATTTACCTGATATCTCCTACTGTAGTAGTAACAGTTCCTCAGAGTTGGTGTTTAATTGCATAAAAAACTATCTTCTTTTTTATTTGCTCTATCCTTGCTGAATTTCAATCCTCAGTACCCACTCTACTCACAAATGTAAATGTTTGCTAACTCACACACACAGAATATTTCCATTGCCTCAGTTCTTCCTTCCCCTCATATTCAAGGCTGCCCCTCTCTTTTAGTCAAACACCTGCTTTTATATTAATCATTTATTCTTCTATTTTTTTCCTCCTAGAGCTCACAAAGTTAGCTGTCTTCTAAGATATAAAAAATTCACCAAATTATGCCTCCTACTGTAGCTAGCTCTGATTATTTGGAACATTGACCAAACTAAAATGATTTTTTTCCTTTCCATGGGCACAGTGAAAAATACACACCCACTTTCTTACCACGTATGCGAAAGTGTGTTTAGTGTATATTAATAACATGAACATTTATCTGTCTTAGGTTACAAATTTCTAAAAATAAATCAACTATGTGTAAAAATTCCTTTAAAATTATCTACTACATATTAAATCATTCACTTCTATTGGTGGGTCTTTGTGCCCACTGTTTCTTCAGTCTTTTTATTTATCTGTTTCTTAAAAAAGTATATTTTGGTAAATTCGTGTCTATGCTGCTCACATTGTTATTACACTGCTTAGCTTGTACTCTTTTTCTACACAATTTTCATTCGATGATTGTAAGACAAAGTGTGGGTGAAATTGGAGGCGATGAAATGTTCATGAGTTTTTAAGATATTTCAAAGTATATTTGAGTTTGTTAAATTAAAGAAAACTGATTCATTTTTATCCATCAATGATAATTACTTCTCTTCAGTTTAAATGTATTGAAATAGTTGGGAACATTTTATTATTAACCCTAAGTAGAAAATTGTGCTCTTTGAAATGCCACATTTTAAATATTTAATTTTAGAAATAATGTAAGTTCCTGTATAGGTCTCTATGAATGTTAAGCAGAGAAAATCAATAGCTTCTAACAGGGTGATATGTCACCTGAGAAAGGTTATCTTTACTGTGAAACTGTGCCAGATGTATTAACTAATTTTCTAATTATATTTGGACCCAAACCATAATTAAGTTCATTAACCTGTGGCCGTTGGAATGGTTTAAATTCAGTTACCTTCAGATGGAAGTTTGGAGGACTATATAGTGAATTGATTTTGTTAAGATATAAACATCAATGGTTCCACTTACACCTGTATTCACTCTTAAACCTCTCCCTCCCTTGTTTTCTCCATCACAAAAAAAATAAAGTATCCCAACCCACATGCTCAAACCAAAATCAGGGTTCTATTTAATTTTTCACTTTCCCTCTCACACAATATTGAAGCCATTAGTATGATATTGGTTCTACCTTCTGATACATGCTGTATTCCGTAGTTCTTTTCCATGTTTTTTGCAACAACTTAAGTCAGGCTACTATTATCCTCCACCCTACTATAACAGACTGTTGACTGCTCCGATGAGCCTCTATGCCCGGATGTAATCGTTAACTTCATATATAAATAGTCAAGTCACTGAATGCTTCAGTCTCCAGTCATCTAATGGCTTCTTAATGCACTTTGATATAATTAAAAACTCCTTATCAAACCAACAAAGGACTTAATAGGACGCATGTCTTGCCCACCCATGTGCCCTCATTCTGTTAACCTCTCACCAACAGTCAGGCCAGTCACACCAGTGTTCTTTCTGTTTCCCGAACATAGACAGCTCATTGTCATTTTTGTCTCTCCTATTCCCCCCAAACAGAATGCTTTTCTCCTCAGTATTCCCTTTGCCTGTCCCTTCTCCAGTGTTAACACTTCAGAGAGTTCCTTCCTGGTTACTTCACCTAAAGGAACCTCATAACACACACAGTGCCGTCACTTTCTTTACTATCTCACCATGTCTTGTTCCATAGATAGCACATGCGACTATCTGCAATCAGAATTCTCCCTGTTCATTGTCGACATCTCCCCTGCTAGAAGGCCTGCTTGCCTATGTACCACTTTATGCGGAAGCTTAGGATAATGTCATGTAGCAGAAGAACATCAAAAATATCTTTAGTGAATTAAGTCCATTTTTTTATCCTTATCCTAGTTTCATTGCTTTTTAAAGAGAGAGCAAGGGAGGAAGGAAGGAGGAGAAAGGAATACTGAGGTAAAAGAGAAGCAGCAATTGGTTGCCTCCCATACACACCTAGACCAAGGATCAAACCAAAGGCCTCGGTATGAGCCCTGACTGGGAATCGAACCCACAATCTTTAGGTTATGGGACAATGCTCCAACCAAATGAGCCCCACTGACCAGGGGCAAAGTCCAATATTTTTTTATAACAGTTATAATTTAACTTAATCTTTCAGTAGAAAGTATATATACTACACGAAACACTATGATTCTTAAACATTCTGAAAAAAATTAAAATGTCAATTTATACCTCCCCCAGATGAAAATCTATAAAAACGTAGGGGTAACAGACCCTAGGATATCACTACTGCCTTGAATCTTTGATTTCATTTTTGTTATATGGTGAAGGAAATCATCATACGATACAGAAAACATCATTTTATTAGATTTGAAAATTGTTAATAAACCTCATACCTAGAAAAAGTGGCAGAGTGCCTAATTATGTACAACATGGTGAAAACAGATGCTCTCTAGCATGCAGTGGATTGTGTAAACTGTCACCATTCATTGCAGCTGAGAGCATCTGAGTAAGTGACAACACTCGGCTCTTTTAGAAGCCTGGCACATGCTGACAAGCAGGATTGGAGGATGCCTCTATTAGGGTTGCAGTGTGAGTGACTGCAGTCCAAAAGTTCTGATCCCCAGTTGTTCGCGCTACTAACAGCGGGTTCTCATGACACTGGAACTGCTCGATGATGTGAAGTTAACAGACTAAATTGTCCAAAGGAATCACATTTTAGCAAATAGTGTGAAAATAAAAAAGGTAAGAGACCATGTAGAACAAAACTTTACTTTGCATGATCAAGTGACCTCTAAAGAGACTTCAATCAGTATTTTTAAGCTCTATCAGTACATAACTGATACACAAAAATTGCACATATTTCATATATACATCTTGATGAGTTAGACGTATGCAAGCAACCCTGATACCATCACCACAATCATGGTTCTAAACATATCCATCACCTTCAAAAATTTTCTTGTATAAATAATGTGGCAATAAACATGGGATCATCAGATAAGTCTTGGAGATACTGATTTAAGTTCCTCTGAAGTGAGGAAATCCTCACTCCTAGAAGTGAGAATGCTCAATTGTATAGTATTTCTATTTCTAACTTTGTTGCAGAAACTCCATACTGTTTTCCATAGTGGCTGTATTAATTTGTATTCTCACTAACATTGCACAGGGCTCTAAACATATTTTAAAGTGTACAATGCTATATTATTAACTGTAGGCGCGGTGTGGTACAGAGAGTCACTAGAATTTACTCATCATGTGTGAGTGAAATCTATATTCACTGAACAATAATTTCTCATTCTTCCCTCTTCTCAGTCCCTGGCAACTGCCACTGCATTCTCTGCTTCTATGTGTTTGGGTATTTTAAATCCCTCATACAAACGTAATCAGGCATTGTCCTTCTGTAACTAGCTTATTTAACTTAGCATAAAATAGTCTTCTCTAAATTCATCCACATTGTCACAAATGGCAAGTTTTCCTTTCTCAAGGTTGAATAATATTCCAGAGTATGTATACACCACATTCCTTTACCCATTGACTTGTCAATTGACAATTGATGTTATTTCTATACCGCGGCTATTATAAATGGTGCAGTGCACATGAGGGCGCCAGTATCTTTTTGGTTTCAATTCAGTTGGATATATATCTGGAAGTAATATTGCTAAATCATGTGGCAGTTCTAGGCTTAGAAGTCAGACATCCTTGTCTTGTTCCTGATCTTAGTGCGAAAGATTTTAGTTTTTGCCCATTGAGTGTGATGTAGGATGTAGGCTTCTCATATATGGCCTTCATTATGTTGAAGAATGCTCCCTCTATTCCCACTTTGCTGAGTGTTTTTATACTAAAGGGGTGCTGTGCCTTATTGAATGCTTTTCCTGCATCTATTGGTATAATCATGTGATTTTTGTCTTTGCTTTTGTTTATGTGATGTATTACATTTACTGATTTGCAAATATTGTACCATCCTGCATCCCTGGGATGAATCCCACTTGGTCAAGGTATATGATCTTTTTAATGTGTTGCTGGATGCAGTTTGCCAATATTTTGTTGAGGATTTTAGTGTCTATGTTCATCAGCAATATTGGCCTGAAGTTGTCTTTATCTGGTTTTGGGATTAGGATGATGCGGACTTCATAAAAAGAGTTTGGGAGTCTTCTGTCTTCTTGGATTTTTTGGAATAGTCTGTGAAGGATAAGGGTTATCTCTTCCTTAAATGCTTTGTAGAATTCTCCTGTGAAACCATCTGGTCCAGGGCTTTTGTGTGTCTGGAGTCCTTTCATTACTGCTTTGATTTAGTCAGCTATTATCCGTCTATTCAGGCTTTTTGCTTCTCCTTCACTCAGTTTTGAAAGATTATATTTTTCTAGAAATTTGTCCATTTCACCTGGGTTTTCAAATTTCCTGGCATATAGTTCTTTGTAGTAATTTCTTACTACTCTTTGTATTTCTGTGGCATCAGTTGTAATCTCTCCTCTCCCCTATGTGCATTGATTCTAATCTCCTCCCGGTCTTATAAAGTATGGTCAACCTTTGTTGTCTTTCTCTTTGTCATGTTCCTTTAAATCCTTCCTCCCCATGGGTCTTTTGCATTCTGCTAATCATTACATGACCTTTCTTGTATTAAAAACCATTCTTTATCTTGCCTATTTTATGCATATGTCAGTTGTCTCTATATCTTGTTAAATATAAATATCTCAAAATATGGTTCATGTTCACTGTTCATCTCCCATTCTTCTTTCCCCCACTGCAACCTGACTTCCATGTCTTCCATCAACCAACGAATGCACTCTGATCTCGGACTATCTGCCCAATATCCTTAGTCTTAGTGTTACCATTTACAAAGAGAAATATCAACAGTTACTTTTTAGGCTTATTGTGAAGATTTCATGAAATAACATAAGTACTTTATGCACAAGGTCTGGCACATAAGAAGAATACTAATATGTCTTTATTAATTAATAATGAAATAATTCATACATTTAAAGTTATTCCTGTGAAATTTCACTAGTAGAATATAAATGGGAAAGCTAAATGTAAAAATTGGATAAGGTATGAATATAAGCATATTTTCAGAAATCAGTATTTCCATAGTGGTGGTGATCATGGGGAGACCTTTTAATTTAGGCGGATTAACATTTATGAGTTTATTCAAATTTCTACCTACTGCAGAGACTAACACCTGTCCATTACCTTTTGAAAATAACAGATTTGCATTATGGGAAGTGTATGAATCCTTGAATGAATTGGGACATCCTCTGGCATACACCAATATCTGGTGGTTGTTTAAGGGGGAGATAAACTATTATATTTAATCTACAAAGATTTTTGGGTGTGTCTGAATTATCATAACACATACATCTTTTGTCTTTTTGTGAGAACATCTACATTTTCATGAATTTGAGTACAAAAAGGTTTCTCCTTTTAGGAGGCAAAATTGAAATTAATATCTGAATTGATGAACATAAAAAAACAATAGCTTTATAATAAGAGGATTGAATCACCCTTTAAAAGTATACACCAATGTTGTCTATTCAATCTTCAATAGTTAGACATTTAAATGAGCAATCCTGATTTCTCTCAACTTTATTTTCTAGTATATTAAACTTGTATTTGCCTAAACAAGGTCATTGGTAAGTAGCAGAGACTGAGTATGGCATTAAGAAGACCAAATGTGCTTTCCTGAAGCAGGAAATTGAAATAATCATTTGAATTGACAAGGAGTACAGTGAGCGTAAAGAAGCAGACAGCATAGTGGCTCATCAGCTTTTGTTTTTTTTCCCAGTAAATTCTTATTCATTATAAGATAGTATAAATCACATTTAAAAATAATGAGAAATAAGCAAATAAATATTATTTTCAAAATAAACAAATGCAAAAATATAAGCTAAATCAGTGTATAGCTCATAGATTTATTGAGGTTTTATGTTTGGTATAGAGTAAGGTTAATACAATTAAAATTTTTTGAAGCTGGGAGAATGGCATAGGACTCCTAGTCCCATATGTCACGTCATGTTATTTTTCTTCCTCCTTTTAATGTAGGAAGGTTATTATTTGATTGAACTTTGTCACTTTTCTTTGGTGTCCCAAATTTACTGGGTGATTACTATTCTGAGTAACAATGCTTACTCTTATATTCTGGGTTTTCCACAAAATACTTGTGAAGAATTGACAGGACAAAAAAAGTGCTCCATGAAAAGGAATCTAAGTAAGGCTTGGGTCTTCATTAGTGAAAAATCTAAGCAAAGTTTGGGCTTGGGTCGTAAATTAACACAGAGGCAACAAGTTTTACTGTTGGAGGCTTTTCAGCTCTGAATTCTTTAACCCTAGAGATGAGGGAAGGGGGGTCTTCCCAGTGCAAGGACGACATGTTTCAGTGGGAGATTTAACTCTCGCCCTTAGGGGCCCAGAGTGGTCAGAGTGTTTTTGCACTGACAATCTCTTAAGTAAACTTGAACTCAAAATCATCGATATAGCATTGTAGGATATCATGAGGGTGGTTTTCTCTGGGTCCTGACACTGTCATTGACCTTTATAACGGTAAAGAGCTCCCCAGACCCTTAAACAGTTAATGCTCTTATCTCCATTTTTATTTTTAGTTCTAGACAAAAGTGTCAGAAGACATAGTTTTATAAACTTTATAAAACATTAACACAGTAACTGTTAAGTTTCCCTTAATTTGGGCTAACTCATTCACATTCTCATCAGCTTCAGCTGGGTCTGTTGATGCATCCCACAGCAGAATCATTCCTACTGTAAAATATTTTAGTGTACAGAAACATAAACACAAATGAGAGTTTTTTACTTTTTTTGCAAAGTTATTGTTTATGCTCTTAAGAGAGACATATTTCTATGTAATTAGGTGGGTTTTTAATGGTACAAGTATAAGAAATAAGATTAAAGATCAGGCAGGATATTGAAAAGTAATCGGCAATGGAGATGCAGAATCTAAAATGACAATGAATCAAAGAGAATATCATTATTAAATCTTTCATGACAATATTTAAATATGAATATAATTAACTTACATATATTTGTATATAAATATAAAAATAATTACAAGTACAACATCATGGTTCATGGTCAAGATTAGATTAAGTAGTTTTATATGCTTATAATAAAAAAAGAAATTCTGAATTATGTGATAAATAAAGTAAAACATGGCAGAAGTAAATAAAATCTATCCCCCAAAAGCTATAACTACCAAAATAATCATGCCACTTCTATTCATGGGAAAATTCCAAAATTTAATTTGTTTTCTTTGCAGTATTTCAAAGCTTGACTATAATTAAGTGATTTGAAGAATTTTTTTTCCTTTGGTTTTCACATTCATTCAATACTAAATTATTCAAATAATATTTTAAAATAACAACTCATTAAATATATAGGAAACAGTGTATAATTCATTTTCTATCAGAAAATTTTGTTGGAAAAGTGACACTTGTTTTCAGTCACATTTTTATAATGGAAATTGGTTTCTGTCCCTAATCGACTTAATGGAAAGGAGGATCAAGTTCTTGACATATCTGATAGGATATCAACACAATTTGCTGGAACACTTGCCACTTGATGATGAAACTGTCAGAACTGTACTAATGAGAAAGGGATTATTTGATTAGATGCCTTGTTGAATGTTAATTATATAGTTAGGAAAATAGAGAGTTTATATTCTGACATGAACTTCTTAGTAGGATAAAATAGATTCCTAAGAACAGGAAGTCAAACTAAAACAAAATACCATTTATCCAATACATTAGTCAAATTGATACTGTCAGTATGACCTTCAAAAGTCACTTAATTTTCTAGTATTAATAGACAATGTCCATCCAGATTCCAGGCAATAATGCTTTGTGGATAATTTTCAGCAACGCTGGTTCCATATTCTACATTTAATAGTTGTAAGTTAGTTGGCATCAGAGATAAGCATTTAAGATTTTAAGAATCTAGCAAAGATGGCACATGAGAAATATATAAAATAATATGATACATATTGCTTGGATACAGAAATATATGATAGTCATCTGCAAATATCTGAAGCTCTATCATGTAGAAAAGAGAGGAGGTTTGTTTACTATGGGGTTAAATTTCCAAATAATACTGTTACTGCGAATGCAGCTGTGCTACAATGAGTAGGGTGACTACTAAAGAAATTCCAAGTTGAAACCATCTCCAGTAAGTTATTTCTATGATTTCCTACAATTTGCTGAAATTAACAATAATGTTATATGTAATTTACAACAAAATTGGCATAAACTATTAAAGTATATTAGAAGTAAGTTAGTTGACTATTAGTGTCAAGGAACTATTATATATTTACCAGAAATGTTATATATCGTTTCATTTAGAAATTTCTCTTTGGCCAGTTACAACCATTTTATCTTTTAAAAAGGAATCCAGCTTCCTATTGGTTGCAGTCCCATAAAGTAAGAGATAATAATAAGACCTTTTTAAATCTCGTCATTCAGGGAAAACAATAAGATTGTTTCTACTGAAAACCTGAGGCCATTTTCTATTTAATTTAATTTGAAAACTTTTCCTTGTCATTTTAGGGAACTTGGGGAAAAGCTATTTTATTTTCAATTTTACTTGTAGAAACACAGTCACTTGAATATGCACCTTTACTTCACAAATGAAGCCTTAATCAGCTTGGATAACTTGATAATATTGTGCCTACATAAGGCGATTTTTTATGCATGCTTGCGAATGTTTTATCCTTGTTACTCTTAGCAATGTC